>SJYA01001234.1:0-149218 GCA_006410615.1 Neotragus moschatus | reverse complement strand
GAGATCAGCCCTGGGATTTCTTTGGAAGGAATGATGCTAAAGCTGAAGTTCCAGTACTTTGGCTACCTCATGCAAACAGTTGACTCATTGGAAAAGACTCTGATGCTGGGAGGGATTGTGGGCGGGAGGAGAAGGGGATGACCGAGGATAAGATGGCTGGATGGCATCACTGACATGATGGGCGTGAGTCTGAGTGAACTCCAGGAGTTGGTGATGGACAGGGAGGCCTGGCGTGCTGCGATTCATGGGGTCGCCAGGAGTCGGACACGACTGAGCGACTGAACTGAACTAATCTCCTTGGAAGGAAAGTTATGACCAATCTATTCAGCACATTAAAAACCAGAGACATTACTTTGTCAACAAAGGTCTGTCTAGTCAAGGCTATGTTTTTTCCAGTAGTCATGCAAGGAGATCCAACCAGTCCATCCTAAAGGAGATCAGATCTGAGTTTTCATTGGAAGGACTGATGTTGAAACTGAAACTCCAATACCTTAGCCACCGGATGCGAAGAGCTGAGTCATTTGAAAAGTCCCTGATGTTTGGAAAGATTGAGGGCAGGAGAAGGGGATGACAGAGGATGAGATGGTTAGATGGCATCACCAGCTCATTGGACATGGGTTTGGGTGATCTCCAGCTGTTGGTGATGTACAGGGAAGCCTGTTGTTGTGTGGTTCATGATGTCGCAAAGAACTGGACACTACTGAGCTACTGAACTGAACTGAACAGGCCAATATCACTGATGAACAGAGGCACAAAAATCTGCAACAAAATTTTAGCAAACATAATCCAGTAACATGTTAAAAAAAACCATAGATCCTGACCAAGGGAACTTTATCTCATAGATGCAAAGGTTCTTCAGTATTCACAAATCAATCAATGTGATATACCACATTAACAAATTGAAAGATAAAAGCCGTGTGGTTATCTCAATAAATGCAGAAAAGCCTGTGACAAAATTCAATAAGCATTTATGATAAAATCTTTCCCTAAAGCATGCATAGAAGAAACACACCTCAACATAATAAAAGCCATATATGATAAACCCACAGCAAACATTTATCCTCAATGGCAAGAAATTGGAAGCATTTCCCCTAAAGTTAGGAACAAGACAAGGCTGCCCACTCTCACCACTACTATTCAACACAGTTTTGGAAATTTTAGCCACAGCAAATAAAGAAGAAAAAGAAATAAAAGGAATCCAGATTGGAAAAGAAATAAAACTCTCACTATTTGCAAATGACATGATCCTCTACATAGAAAACTCTAAAGACACCACCAGAAAATTACTAGAGCTAATCAAAGAATATAGCTAAGTTGTAGGATATAAAATTAATACACTGAAATCCCTTGCATTCCTATGCACTAACAATCAGAAAGCAGAGAGAAAAATTAAAGAAACAATCCCATTCATCATTGAGATGAAAAGAATAAAGTATTTAGGAATAAATCTACCTAAAGAAACAAAAGACCTATATATAGAAAACTATAAAACACTGATGAAAGAAATCAAAGATGACACAAATAGGTGGATGGAGAAATATACCATGTTCATGGTTTGGAAGAATCAATACAATGAAAATGAATATTCTAATCAAAGCAATCTATAGATTCAATGCAAGCCCTATCAAGCTACCAATGGTATTCTCCACAGAACTAGAACAAATAATTTCACAATTTGTATGGAAATACAAAAAAACTTGAATAGCCAAAGCAATATTGAGAAAGAAGAATGAAACTGGAGGAATCAACCTTCCTGACTTCAGATTATACTACAAAGCTACAGTCATCAAGACAGTATGGTATTGGCACAAAGACAGAAATATAAATCAATGGAGCAAAATAGGAAGCCCAGAGATAAACCCACACACTTCTGGACACCTTATCTTTGACAAAGGAGGCAAGGATATACAATGGAGTAAAGACAATCTCTTTAACAAGTGGTGCTGGAAAAACTGGTCAACCAGCTGTAAAAGAATGAAACTAGCAAAACCAATACAGTACTCTAAAGTAAAATAAAGTAAAATAAAAAAAGAGAATGAAACCAGAACACTTTCTAACACCATACACAAAAATAAACTCAAAATGGACTAAATATCTAAATGTAAGACCAGAAACTATAAACTCCTAGAGGAAAACATAGGCAAAACACTCTCTGACATAAATCACAGCAAGATTCTCTATGACCCCCCTCCCAGAGTGATGGAAATAAAAGCAAAAATAAACAAATGAGACCTAATTAAACTTAAAAGCTTTTGCACAATGAGGGAAACTACAAGCAAGGTGAAAAGACAGCCTTCAGGATGGGAGAAAATACCAAATGAAGCAACTGACAAATAATTAATCTTCAAAATATACAAGCAGTTCATGCAGCTCAATACCAGAAGTAAATGACTCAATCAAACACTGGGCCAAAGAACTAAACAGACATTTCTGCAGAGAAGACATACAGATGACTAACAAACACAGGAAAAGATGCTCAACATCACTCATTATCAGAGAAATGCATATCAAAACCACAGTTAGGTATCATCTCAAGTGGGTCAGAATGGCTGCTATAAAAAAGTCTACAAACAATAAATGCTCAAGAGGGTGCAGAGAAAAGGGAACCCTCTTACACTGGGAATACAAACTACTACAGCCAATGTGGAAAGCAGTGTGGAGATTCCATAAAAAATGGAAAATAGAACTGCCATATGACCCAGCAACTCTACTGCTGGGCGTACACACTGAGGAAACCAGAACTGAAAGAGACACTTGTACCCCAATGTTCATCACAGCACTGTTTCCAATAGCTAGGACATGGAAGCAACTTAGATGTCCATCAACAGATGAATGGGTAAGAAAGTTCTAATACATATACACAATGGAATATTACTCAACTATTAAAAAACACATTTGAATCAGTTCTAATGGAGTTGATGAAACTGGAGCCTAATATGCAGAGTGAAGTAAGTCAGAAAGAAAAAAACCAGTAAAGTATAATAATACATATACATGGAATTTAGAAAGATTTTAACAATGACCCTAAACGCAAGACAGCAAAAGAGACACAGATATAAAAACAGATTTTTGGACTCTGGGAGAAGTTGAAGGTGGGATAATTTGAGAGAATAGCATTCAAACATGTATATTACCATAAGTGAAATAGATCACCAGTCCAAATTTGATGCATGAAACAGGGTGTTTAAAGCTGGTGCACTGGGAAAACCTAGAGGGATGGGATGGGGAAGGACATGGGAGGGGTGATCAGGATGGGGTACGCATGTACATCCATGGCTGATTCATGTCAGTGTATGGAAAAACCCACTACAATATTGTAAAGTAATTAGCCTTTAATTAAATAAATTAATTTTTTTTAAAAAGGAAACAATAGTTAGAACTGGACATGGAATAACACACTGGTTCCAAATTGGAAAAAGACTACATCAGGGCTGTATATTGTCACCCTGCCTATTTAACTTATATCCAGAGTACATCATGAGAAATGTTGGACTGGATGAAGCACAAGGTGGAATCAAGTCTGCCAGGAGAAATATCAATAAACTCAGATATGCAGGTGACACTACCCTTATGTCAGAAAGTGAAGAACTAAAGAGCCTCTTGATGAAAGTGAAAGATTTCAGGAGAGTGAAAAATTTGGCTTAAAGCTCAACATTCAGAAAACTAAGATCATGGCATCCAGTTCCATCACTTCATGGCAAATAGATGGGGAAACAATGGAAACAGTGAGATACTTAATATTTTGGAGCAACAAAACTACTGCAGATGGTGACTGCAGCCATGGAATTAAAGGAGCCACTTGCTCCCTGGAAGAAAAAGTATAACCAGCCTAGACAGCATATTAAAAAGTAGAGACATTACTTTGCCTGCAAAGATCTGTCTAGTCAAATATACAGTTTTTCAAGTAGCCATGTATAGATGTGAGAGTTGGACTATAAAGAAAGCTGAGTGCCAAAGAATTGATGCTTTTGAACTGTGGCATTGGAAAAGACTCTGAGTCCCTTGGACTTCAAGGAGATGAAACCAGTCCATTCTAAAGGAAATCAGTCCTGAATATTCATTGGAAGGGCTGATGCTGAAGCTGAAACTCTAATACTTTGGCCACCTGATGTGAAGAACTGACTCATTAGAAAAGACCCTGATGCTGGGAAACATTGAAGGCAGAAGAAGAGGAGGACAGAGGATGAGATAGTTGAATGCCATCACTGACTCAATGGACATGAGTTTGAGCAATCTCCGGGAGTTGGTGAAGGACAGGAAAGCCTAGCATGCTGCAGTCCATGATGTCGCAAAAAATCTGATATGACTGAGCGACTGAACTGAACTGATATAATTATTGCCATTTTAAACCTTGCTTTCCAGTTGAGTTCTTAGTTCTTCTTTGTGTATTTCTTTTTTTTTTTTTTTCTGATTTTCTTTCTGTAATATAAAACTTTTCTTTCATATTATGCATTATTTACTTTTATAGTTGGTTTCTTTGTTTTTGTGAATCTATATATGTTTTGTTTGTGGTTACTGTAGCTTTCAAGTAAGTATGTTAAGCCATAACTCTATCTGCTTGCATTAGCCTAATAGTGATATAAGTTAAAACACATTCTGAAAGATCTACATTTTTAATTCTCTCCCCCAAATTTTGTGATGTCCTATTGTACATGTGCATGTGTAATCCTGTTGCTGTGTGTTTCAGTTATTATAAATGTTTCTTTTTAATCTATATATTAGCCTATGAAAATGATCTTCAGTCTTTTAATACATTTGCCTTTCCTATTGTGATTTCCTCTTATTTCCTTCTTTAGACTTAGGAAATTTTCAGCCATCATTTCTATAAATACATTTTTAATCTCTTTTTCCTCTCTTCTCTTTCTGTAACCTATTATGCACAGGTTGGCACACTTCATATTATATCACCTTGCATGCTGTCCAGTGAATTCTGTGTTCCAGATCACTTATTCACTTTGCATTATTTAGTCTTTTTTCATTGCTTCTATATTGGTTTTTATCTCAACAGTTGAATGTCTAATTTTGATTGATTCCTCTGTATAGTTTCTACTACCTTGCTAGAGTGATCTGTGTTTCTGTTGTTAAACTTTCTTAATTCTGTTAGCTTTTTTTTTTTTTACTTCCTTTTTAAACTCAGGGTCTACTGGATTGGTGATGTGTGTTTCATTATGTGTTCTTTCAAGGAATTTCTCTTGTTCTTTTAATTGACAGTAGTTTCTCTTCTCTTTCATTTTTCTTAATTATCTCTGTTTCTATGAAGTTAGTAGAAACAGTAATCTTCTGTGGTCTTGAAAGGTGTTTTTATGTAGGAGCATCCTTAAGTAGACTATGTGAGTCCAATATTTTTGATGCAATTGCCACTTTGTGTATGGATGTCAGCTATGTATTTTTCTGAGTGTGCTGGATGTTACCCATTTGATAGAAGGGGTATAATTGATACTGTGGTGTCCAGAGCCTGCACTGGGTTTTGGCTGTGTCCTCCTCTTTGCTTTAAAGCTATCACAGCCCGATTGGAGGCAGGGCCCTTCTTAGCTTAATAGTTGTAACAGCCTTGTTGGAGGCAGGGTTTGCTCCCTAGTTGTTGACATAATAGTCCTGAGTATCTGGTTCTATTTGGCTCTGTTGCACTTAAGTGTGTACTCCATCCAAAAGGAGATGAGCACTGAATCAGATGAGGCCCATGTGGGCACAGTGAACCTATTCACTGCTGGTGCAGGTGTCTGGAACCATCCTAAGATCATACCCCTTTCTCTTTTGTGTTTGTCCCTGATCTAGTGCTAGGTGGTTTGGGTAAATGAAGTGCTGTGGCTGTAGGAATCAAGATGGTTGTGCAACCTCTTGGAGACGAGGCTGTTTCTGTGGCACTGCTCTCTTAGGAGCCATCTGCATTAAGTTTGGCTCTAAGTTAGGTATGGTGTGGACAGAACTATAGTATTCCTCCTAAGAAATGAGTCACTGTGTACTTCTCCCCAAGAGCTACCTGACAGATTCTGTCATTCCATCCAGCATGAATATCAACAAAGTCTGATGCTAGACCCACCCATGAGCCTGTCCTTACAGTGTACTCACTGACAGTGCACTCTGAGGTTCAGTCTGGACCATATCTGAATCTCTACAGATGTCCCCTTGCAGCTAGATAAGTCTTCTCCCAGGGCTGGCCTGACCAAAATTCAGTGCCTAGCAACCATGCATACCAGCAGTAGCATGCATTTTGAGTTGGGAAGTGCAAGGAGGTGGCAGCCACCAGTAATGATCTCTCTCTGCCCTGATTTCTAGCCAGCCAGCACATCCTGCTTGGTTATGTGGGGATATTTCTTGTAACTTTGGTTGTATAAGAGATCTTCTGCTAGTTTCCAGTTGGTTTTCTGTGAAAATTGTTCCACAAGTAGATGTATTTTTGATGTGCCTGTATGAGTAGGTGAGCTTCACATTCTCCTGCTATATCATCTTGATCCTCCCTGAGTAGTAATAGATCCTTTGTATATTCTCTGTCCCACTATAACCTAGCAATATACCATAGTTTATATAAATGTTTTTAGGTCTATTAAGAGTCCACTAAACAAGATATTTGTTGCTTAGTTGATGGATTTGTTGAAACTGGCTAATTGAACTGAATATAGAATGTACCATTGGAGAGATATGTTTATTACGTTAAGGTGAATGAAAAGATAAAACAACTGAAAATAAAGTCATAGACAAAAAAATAAAAAGAGAGATTGTTGAGAAAATGAGAAATTCACTCCTACTAAATAGAAGGAGTGGATTTTTGCTGACTGCCAGATGTAATTTGACTTTATGTGCTAATTGGAAAGGTTTATGGTAGTTCTAAGAAGAAGAAAACCATTCAAAAGTGATGTTCAAGGTATTTTTTTACTCAAAGATCACAAACCCCAGAGTACAGAAAATCAATATGCTGTAGTAAGGAATGGAAAAACAAAGACAAATAAGCTTTGCATCTTACTCTTGAGCAGTGTTCAATCACATGGCAGAGAATGAGGTAATGAAGGTATTATACGTTATGATAAAACCTATTTTAAAGCTAAAGACAGTAAAATCACAGACAAATGTAGGTGATGGTATAGTAGGAGGATGTGGAGCTCACCTCAAACAAAACTTTGTGTGCACCAGGATGCAGAGGCCCTACAGAAACTGAGCCAGACCTGCCTTTGAGAGTGTGAGTATCTCCTGTGGAGACACAGGTCAGCAGTGGCCTGTAGCAGGGACAGGGGCTCTGGGTGCAGCTACCTGGGTCACACACCCTATGGCATAAGCCCTCTTGGAGGAGATCGCCATTAACCCTACCACAGAGCACCAAGCAGATGACCTACAAACTGCAGAAAAATTATACCAAATATTTCTCACACTGTTAAGAAGTTCTAGGACCCACAACAGATTTCCCAACCTGAGGATCTGGCAAAGGGACTGAGAACCCTCAGGGAATTTGACTTTGGAGGCCAGTGGGATTTGATCATAGATCTTACACAGGACTGGGGAAAGAGACTCTTGGAGGGCACAGAGAAAGCCTTGTACGCACTAGGACTCAGGAGAAAGTAACAGTGACCTCACAAGAGACTGACCCGGACTTGTCTGTGAGTGTCCAGGAGTCTGGTGGAGGCGTGGGTCGACCGTGGCCTGCTGTAGGGCCAGGGGCACTGAATGCAACAGTGCCTGCACATGACCTTTTAAAGGAGGTCACCATTATCTTCATTACCCCCACCATAGTTTGGTCTCAGGTCAAACAAAAGGGAGGGAACAGAGCCCTGCCCATCAACAGAAAAGTGGATTAAAGATTTACTGAGCATGGCCCTGCCCATCAGAAGGAGACCCTTTCCCCCACAGTCAGTCTCTCCCTTCAGGAAGGTTCATAAAGCTCTTATACTTATCTATCAGAGGGCAGACAGACTGAAAATCACAATGACAGAAAACTAACCAAACTGATCATATGAACCACAGCCTTGTCTAACTCAGTGAAACTATGAGTCATGCCATGTGAGGCCACCCAACATGGACGGGTCATGGTGGAGAGTTCAGACAAAACGTGGTCCACTGGAGAAGGGAATGGCANGAGCCCTGCCCATCAACAGAAAAGTGGATTAAAGATTTACTGAGCATGGCCCTGCCCATCAGAAGGAGACTGTTTTCCCCACAGTCAGTCTCTCTCTTCAGGAAGGTTCATAAAGCTCTTATACTTATCTATCAGAGGGCAGACAGACTGAAAATCACAGTAACAGAAAACTAACCAATCTGATCACATGAACCACAGCCTTGCCTAACCACCCAACATGGACGGGTCATGGTGGAGAGTTCAGACAAAACGTGGTCCACTGGAGAAGGGAATGGCAAGCCACTTCAGTATTCTTGCCTTGAGAACCTCATGAATAGTATGAAAAGGCAAAGGATATGACACTGACAGATGAACTCCCCAGGTCATAGGTGCCCAATATGCTACTGGGGAAGATTGGAGAAATAACTCCAGAAAGAATGAAGAGACAGAGCCAAAGCAAAAACAACACCCAGTTGTGGCTGTAACTGGTGATGGAAGTAAAGTCCAATGCTGTGGCAGAACAATATTGCATAGGAACCTGGAATGTTAGGTCCATGAATTAAGGTAAATTCAGTTCAGTTCAGTTGCTCAGTCGTGTCCAACTCTTTGAGACATCATGGACTGTAGTACACCGGGTTTTCCTGTCCATGACCAACTCCTGGAGCTTGCTCAAACTCATGTCCATTGAGTCGGTGATTCCATCCAACCATCTCATCTTCTGTCATCCCCTTCTCCTCCTGCCTTCAATGTTTCCCAGCATCAGGGTCTTTTCAAATGAGTCAGTTCTTCACAAAAGGTGGCCAAAGTATTAGAGTTTCAGCCTCGGCATCAGTCCTTCCAATTAATATTCAGGACTGACTTCCTTTAGGATTGACTGGTTTGATCTCCTTGAAGACCATTGTTTTGCTGACAAAGGACTGTCTAGTCAAAGCTGTGGTTTTTACAGTAGTCATGTATGGTTGTGAGAGCTGGACCATAAAGAAAGTTGAGTGCTGAATAATTGATGCTTTTGAGCTGTGGTGTTGGAGAAGTATCTCGAGAGTCTCTTGGTCTGCAAGAAGATCAAACCAGTCAATCCTAAAGGAAATCAGTCCTGAATATTCATTTGAGCAAGCTCCAGGAATTAGTGATGGACAGGGAAGCCTGGCATACTGCAGTCCATGACTTCACAAAGAGTTGGTCATGAGTGAGCGACAGAACTGACCTGAACAGACAAATATCTTCCAGGAGTAGATCATGAACATTTAACCTAGATTTGAAGAATAAGTAATAATTTTCCAAGTGCAAATTTGGGGACAGACATCCCAGGTGAAGAATACGGTAGAACAGCATTTTCAAAGGAAGATGGGGATTTGATTCTTGGGGCATGTTAAGAAGATGACAGGAGTCAGAAGAAGGCTTAGGTACTTTAAAAAGGATACAGGGGATTTAACAATGAATAAATGATTAGAAGGGCTAATAAGATGTACCTCGTATATAAATTTTGTGAATTCAGAATTAAGGCTCCCTTACATTCTCACATATTTGGATCTCTTAAAGTTCTGCTTGGCTCCTGCCTGACACTTAGAAGAGAGACACACTGCTATGGTTTTCCTGTAACATTCTTTGGAAAAAAGCTCCTAATGAGAGTGTTAAGTAAAACGGAGGATTCTTCTGCCCAATTTTACTTATAGCCTACTCCACCTAGTCTTTTTTTAAAAAAAAATTTAAATTTTAATTATTATTTTTTTTCTACCACCTAGTCTTAAGAAACTTAAGTCAGGATAACGGATACAGGTCATTAGAGGATGTTTAGCTTTTTTCATCATAGAACATATCTATTGTGTTAACAAATGGAATAGATTATTTTTATGGATCCACATATATTGTTGACCTTATTAGAAAAAAATGTAGTAGTTTAAAATGAAGGCAAATATCTTTATATTGTCAAATTTCTTCTAAATTGATCTACAGTGTCTTGCCTAAGAGGATTCCATCTGTGTATAATAAAAATATACCATTTATTCACAGACATGCATTTGTAAAGAAAACTGGATATTAGCTCTGTGTTTCAGACTTCTTGGTGGGACAAACATGGTAAATAAAAGTTAAAGACCTTAAAGGTCTTCTGAAACAGACCCCAATGATATCAAGGGAAGGGGCCTGAGCTAAAAGATGATTACTACCTTTGGTCAGTTATGCCACTAACATCAGGAAAAGAGTGTTCTTTTAAATTATATTTATGGCATAATCTCTGTGACCATATAGTATGATTTGCATTTTGTGATCCAAATTTATGCTGAATGTCCAAGTATAATTGTTAAAACCACTCTGTTTCAGCGTCAGAAGTGTCCAAGTTTGGATTATAAGTGATGTCTGGCCCTTGTCACAGAGTAGAGTTGCTCAGAAATACTATTTCTCATATTCTATGAATGTGAGAAATTAGGGTATTCTAAGACCACCTAACTGGCATCTTGAGAAAGGTCAGGAAGCAACAGTTAGAACTGGACATGGAACAACAGACTGGTTCCCAATAGGAAAAGGAGTACGTCAAGACTGTATATTGTCACTCTGCTTATTTAACTTCTATGCAGAGTACATCATGAGAAACGCTGGACTGGAAGAAACACAAGCTGGAATCAAGATTGCCAGGAGAAATACCAATAACCTCAGATATGCAGATGACACCATCCTTATCTGGCAGAAAGTGAAGAAGAACTAAAAAGCCTCTTGATGAAAGTGAAAGTGGAGAGTGGAAAAGTTGGCTTAAAGCTCAACATTCAGAAAATGAAGATCATGGCATCTGGTCCCATCCCTTCGTGGGAAATAGATGGGGAAACAGTGGAAACAGTGTCAGAATTTTTTGGGGCTCCAAAATCACTGCAGATGGTGGTTGCAGCCATGAAATTAAAAGATGTTCATTCCTTGGAAGAAAAGTTATGACTAACCTAGATAGTATATTCAAAAGCAGAGACATTACTTTGCCAACTAAGGCCCATCTAGTCAAGGCTATGGTTTTTCCTGTGGTCATGTATGGATGTGAGAGTTGGACTGTGAAGAAGGCAGAGCACTGAAGAATTGATGCTTCTGAACTGTGGTATTGGAGAAGACTCTTGAGGGTCACNCTTGGAAGAAAAGTTATGACTAACCTAGATAGTATATTCAAAAGCAGAGACATTACTTTGCCAACTAAGGCCCATCTAGTCAAGGCTATGGTTTTTCCTGTGGTCATGTATGGATGTGAGAGTTGGACTGTGAAGAAGGCAGAGCACTGAAGAATTGATGCTTCTGAACTGTGGTATTGGAGAAGACTCTTGAGGGTCACTTGGACTTCAAGGCGATCCAACCAGTCCATTCTGAAGGAGATCAGACCTTGGATTTCTTTGGAAGGAATGATGCTAAAGCTGAAGCTCCAGTACTTTGGCCACCTCATGCGAATTGACTCATTGGAAAAGACTCTGATGCTGGGAGGGATTGGGGGCAGGAGGAGAAGAAGACAACAGAGGATGAGATGGCTGGATGGCATCACTGACTCGATGGACGTGAGTCTGTATGAACTCCGGGAGTTGGTGATGGACAGGGAGACCTGGCGTGCTGCTATTCATGGAGTCACAAAGAGTCGGACACGACTGAGCGACTGAACTGAACTGAACTCAACTGAACGGATGTAAAAGTTGGCCTATAAAGAAGACTCAGCACTGAAGAACTGATGCTTTCAAATTGTGGTACTGGGGAAGACTCTCTCGTGTCCCTTCGACAGGAAGGAGATCAAACCAGTCAATCCTGAAGGATTTCAACCATGAATATTCATTAGAAGAACTGATGCTTAAGCTGAAGCTCCAATACGTTGGCCACCTTATTTGAAGAGCTAACTCACTGGAAAAAACTCTTAATGCTGGGAAAGATTGAAGGCAGGAGGAGAAGGATGGGACAGAGATGAGATGATCACCAACTCAATGGTCATGAGTTAGACTAAACTCAGAGATATTGAAGGACATGGAAGCCTGGTGTGTTGCAGTTCATGGGGTCACAAATAGTCAAACATGGTTTAGCGACTGAACAACAACAATAGTTCATAAGGGGGATCCATGAAGGAGAAATTCACGAGATTCCTGGTAGATCTCTTGCCAAAATTCCTGGATGGATATCCCTTCAGCTGTATTTGTCTGCCTTCAATGGCAACCCACTCCAGTACTTTTGCCAGGAAAATTCCACGGACGGAGGAGCCTGGTAGGTTGCAGTCCATGGGATTGGGAAGAGTCGGACAAGACTGAGCAACTTCACTTTCACTTTTCACTTTCATGCATTGGAGAAGGAAATGGCAACCCATTCCAGTGTTCTTACCTGGAGAACCCCAGGGACAGTGGAGCCTGGTGGGCTGCCATCTCTGGGTCGCACAGAGTTGGACATGACTGAAGCAACTTAGCAGCAGCAGCAGTAGCAGCTTCCTTCTTCCTTCCCCCCCACCTCTCACTATGGTTTCTCCTCCGAGAGCAATGGGTCCTTTCACCTGCAAAATGCATGGTAGGGGCTGTATCCACCATCTTCACCTACCACCTCCCCTGTCAGAAAGATTATGCTGACACTGTGCCATTCCAGCCACTGCTGCCTCTGCTGTTGCTTCCTCCGGCACCACTCCTCTGGCTCTGAAGCCTTCTCTGAAGTTTAATCCATCCACCCAGGTGGCTCAGTGGTAAAGAACCTGCCTGCTGATGATTGAGCCACAGGAGACTCTGGTTTGATCCCTGGATCAGGAAGATCCCCTGGAGGAAGAAATGATAACCCACTCCCACATTCTTGCCTGGAAAATCCCATGGACAGAGGAGCCTGCCAGGCTATAGTCCATAGGGTTGCAAAGAGTCGTACACAACTGAGTAACTGTGCACCCATGCACTTTCACATGTACAGATAGATGGATGTCTTGGGTGTCTTGGTGGGCTGTGTAGAGCTTTTTATTTGTTTATGGGTGTCTAAATACTTGTAAATTAAAGAGGAGAAGAAAAATAATGATTCATGGTATTATGATACTGATATTATTGCAAATCTCAGACTCTTTATAACCTCTATTCTGTTGTTTAACCCATTCTAAGAATTTTAAATTTCTGATATTTTAACTTTTTGTTCTAGATCTCCATTTCTTTCTTTTTGTAGTTAATTCTTTACTGAGATTTGGTTTCTTTTCATCTCTAGTAGATATTTTTCTTCCTTTACTTGTCTAAATAGTTATTTGCTGTTGTTCAGTCAATCAGTCACATCCAACTCTTTGCAACCCCATGGACTGCAGCATGCCAGCCTTCCCCACCCATCACCAACTCCTGGAGGTTGCTCAAACTCATGGCCATTGAATCAGTGATGGCATTAAATCAGGGCCACCCAACCATCTTGTCCTGATGTTGTCTGCTTCTCTTCCTGCCTTCAATGTTTCTCAGCATCGGGTTCTTTTCTAATGAGTTGGCTCTTCGCATCAGGTGGCCAAATTATTAGAGCTTTAGCTTCACCATCAGTCCTTCTAATGAAGGACTGATTTACTTTAGGATTGACTGGTTTGATCTCCTTGTAGCCTAAGGGACTCCTCTCAAGAGTCTTCAACAACACCATTCCAAAGCATCATTTCTTCAATGTTCAGCCTTCTTTATGGTCCAAATCTCACAGCCACACATGACTACTGGAAAAACCATAGCTTTGACTAGACAGATCTTTGTAAGCAAACTAATGTCTCTGCTTTTTAATACACTGTCTAGGTTTGTCATAGCTTTTCTTCCAAGGAGTAAGTGGCTTTTAATTTCATGGCTGCAGTCACCATCCACAGTGATTTTGGAGCCCAAACTAACAAAGTCTGTCACAGTTTCCATTGTTTCTCCATCTATTTGGCATGAAGTGATGGGACCAGAAGCCATGATTTTAGCTTTTTGAATGTTAAGTTTTAAGCCAGCCTTTTCACTCTCCTCTTCTACCCTCATCAAGAGCCTCTTTAGTTCCTCTTCACTTTATGCCATAAGGGTGGTGTCATTTATGTATCTGAGGTTATTGATATTTCTCCCAGCAATCTTGACGCCAGCTTGTGCTTCATCCAGTCTGGCATTTTTCATGAGGTGCTCTTCATATAAGTTAAATATGAAAGGTGACAATATACAACCTTGACATATTCCTTTCCCAATTTGGAACCAGTCCATTATTCCATGTCAAATTCTAACTGTTGCTTCTTTACCTGCATTCAGGTTTCTCAGGAGGCAGGTAAGGTGGTCTGCTATTTCAATGTCTATAAGAATTTTCCACAGTTTGTTGTGATCCACACAGTCAAAGGCTTTAGCATAGTCAGTGAAGCAGAAGTAGATGTTTTACTGGAATTCTCTTGCTTTTTCTATGATCCAACAGATGTTGGCAATTTGATCTCTGGTTCTTCTGCCTTTTCTAAATCCAGCTTCAATATCTGGAAGTTTCTGGTTCACATACTTTTGAAGCCTGGCTTGGAGAATTGTGAGCATGACTTTGCTAATGAATGAAGTGAGTACAATTGGGTGGTAGTTTTAACATTCTTTGGCATTGCCCTTCTTTGAGATTGCAATGAAACTGATCTTTTCCAGTCTTGTGGCCACTTCTGCGTTTTCNTCAATATCTGGAAGTTTCTGGTTCACATACTTTTGAAGCCTGGCTTGGAGAATTGTGAGCATGACTTTGCTAATGAATGAAGTGAGTACAATTGGGTGGTAGTTTTAACATTCTTTGGCATTGCCCTTCTTTGAGATTGCAATGAAACTGATCTTTTCCAGTCTTGTGGCCACTTCTGCGTTTTCCATATTTGCTGACATATTGAGTATAGCACTTTCACAGCATCATCTTTTAGGATTTGAAATAGGTCAGCTGGAGTTCCATCATCTCCACTAGCTTTGTTAGTCATGAGGCTTCCCAAGGCCCACTTGACTTCTTACTCCAAGATGTCTGGTTCTGAGTAAGTGATCACACCATTGTGGTTATCTGGGTCGTTAAGATTTTTTTGTATAATCCTTCTGTGTGTGCTTGCCACTTCTTCTTATACTATGCTTTTTCATGCTTTCTGAAAATTTCAGCATTTGGGCTATCATAGAGCTGCTTTCTGTTGATTGACTTTATTTTGGGAATGTGTAACATATTTCTCATTTTTTATATGATGAGTAATTTTGGATTGTATTTTGGATACTGTGATCTTTTGAAGACTCTGAATTCCATTAATTTCCTCTGACTACTAGTGCATTGGTTTTGTGATGAATGTTCAGTTCAGTTCAGTCACTGATTCGTGTCTGACTCTTTGCGACCCCATGAATCGCAGCATGCCAGGCCTCCCTGTCCATCACCAGCTCCNAAGATATACTATGTGGTGTGCTAGGTGTCATATATATATATATATATATACCGTCTTTTAACATTTTTTCACTAATTAATAATGATAGATTGTGTTAGTGTATGTAGTGATTTGGGGTTGGTTTCTTCTTTCATTTATTCAACACTGTGTAAGTGCCTGGTATGTGCTGGAGATTCATTATGGATATGATATTTTCCCTACTTATAAGGATTATCACCAGATAATGTTGTAAGGTAGATAAGAAAATTTAGGTTTTAATAAAAATCACACAGGTCATACATGGTGGCCAAGACTTGAGCCCATTGTATGCCTATATTTCCTATATTACTTTTAGAATACATTTGAAGAATAAGTAAAATATGAAGAGATATTTCAAAAGGATATGAACTGCGAGAAATTCTTAAAAAGTGAAAAAAAAAAGATTGTCTATTAGTCATGTGGTCATTTCTCTGGAAGATGACTGTAGTTTTGATTCTGAAGTTGTATTTTGAATTAGGGATATCTCCCCATTTGCGGAAAACAAAACAGCAGAGAAGATCTTTATCTTCCAAGGAATTTTTACAACATTCTTATCATCAGCATATATGTAGAGTTAATTTAAAATTTGTTCTTAAAAATAAAACCTGAGTTTATAGTGCAGAATTGGAGCAGAAATATAAAATCAGAGGGTCAATGAGATCTTAAGAAACACTACCATATCTTTATATTAGTCATTCAAAGGGGATATTTTTGACCTCTTCAGTATATTCTGCTCTGTCCTTTATCTTCCCTTGTTCTGTCCTATGTTCAAAGATCATGTTATGTTTTACAAAAACATGTAGTAAAATTGTGGTTTGGGGAGTGGAATAGTATATAAAGTTTATTTCTCTTATTTTCTTATGTACTATTTTAGATACTTTGACTTCCATTTTAACCATTTTTTCCATTTAAAATAATTCAACAATGAATAACTGCCCCCTATTTTTAATTAAATTGGCATTGTACTTTGGACAGAGAACAGTGAATGATAGTGTACAACTGGGAAGATTTCAGAAGCTAAGTGGTTACAGCATAAAAGGAAAAATTCTGGAGAAAGGGTAAGAGTAGCATAGAGGAGGGAGTGACTAACACAAGCGAGTATTAGAAGGATTTACAGAGGATGTATCACTTGACTAACTTCTATGATTCCACTAGAATTCCACTATGATTCCACTAGAGAAGGAGCAGTTTAGTAATGCAGAGGAAATAGTGTGAATTATTGTCTTTAGGTGAGAAAAAAAAAATGAAATAATTGGGTAACTACACTGAATGTAGCACAGTATGTGTGAAGGAATGGGGGCAATGTGGGCAGGAAACCAGAAAGTGAACTATGTGGTTCAAAATGTAGGCTGAGGCAGATGAGTTCTCTAGGTTAAAAAATAATGTCAAAAGTATTTCAGATAAAGGATACTGAAAATAGATGTGTTGGGTTTTCTGGAAAAGACTTAATTTTAAATATATTTTTTGTCTCATCCTCATAAATTTAGTTGAATTTCTTAGACTACTTAATGTTTACTTTTATGAGATCACAGTTGTTTTCAGAACATGGTATAATGAAACTTGTGATATTGACATTTCTAACTCTGAATTTCTATGATTCTATGTATGACTTGCATTTGTTCTGTTTATATTTAAAACCCTTGCCTCAAAATATGTCAGCTTGTTTTGTTCATAAACTCAAAGATGTCAGTTTCTTATTGTTTTCTCCAGAAACAGTGCTTACTTGCTATTTTTCTCATAGGACTTCCTTGTTCCTCAGGCTACAGATGATAGGAGTGAACACAAGGGTGAGTACACCATAGAACAGGGTAATCAGTTTGTTCAAGTCATCTTTTGGACTTCAGCTGCATGCACATGAATAAAGTTGTCTCATAAAGCATAAATAACCACTGTTATGTGAGCCGAGCAGGTAGAAGAGGCCTTTTACTTTCTTCAGCTGAACTGATTCTCAATAACAGCATAGATGATGAAAATATAGGAAACAAACTAGCAGTAATGGAGCAAATGAAAATATTACATTGTCTAACAATATTATACTCTCATTCAAGAAAATATTTAATGAAGACAGCTTTAATAAAGGCAGTATTTCACACACAAAAAATATTACTTCTATTGTTTCACAAAAGAATACTCATAATGTGAGTATATTTTGTGCCAATCCATTGAGAAAGTTTAGTCCCCAGGAGATAGCTGTCATCTAAACACAGAGCGTCCTGTTTATGATGATGAGTAATCGCAGAAATTTGTTGATGGCCATGTGGACCGCATTATATAAAGAGATAGACATTTATACAATTTTTTGTTGTTATGGTTTAGTTGCTAAGTTGTGTACGACTCTCCTGCCACCCTATAGACCGTAGCCTGCAAGGCTCCTCTGTCCATGGGATTTCCCAGGCAAGAATACTGGAGTTGGTTGCCATTTCCATCTTCAGGGTATCTTCCTGATCCAGAGATTGAACCCATGTCTCCTGCATTGCAGGTGGATTCATTATCACTGAGTCACCAGGGAAACCCATTTATTATACATAGGCTATGAATGAGATAGTTTCCTCAATAATAGAAAGAGGATCCAAATAAGGATGTGTGTCATATATCCAGGAAGGAGAGACTACCAAAAAGAAGTCCATGATATCCATGGTGTGTGGAGAAGGGGTTCTTAGAAGGTTAAGAAGACTAAGGTGCTGTTCTCCAGGATTACCAGGCACATCAGTAAAAATACGACAAAAAGAAATTTTTGTCAGTTCCTTGGTACTCAGAAAGGTCTCTCAGAATGAACTCAGTTTTGATTTATTTACTGTTCCTTTCCATTTTTCTTTTTTCATTCTTGAAATGACTCAGATAACAAAATAGCACAAAACAGTTAAGGGAGTGGTCCCACGTTACATTTAAGATGTATTAATAATTGGGGCAGAGGGTGTAACAACTATGTGAGCACTAGCTGGAGTAGTGGTAATAGCAGTGAGGTCAGCTCATGGGATTCCTCTTCTAGCCCATAAACAGCTGACCAACACTGATAACTTGTTTAAAAAACAGACTGCTGTATTCTGTATCTTGGGATTGTGACATATAAAGTCTTCAGTGAGGAAAATGATTTGCGTTTTTAGTAAATAACTGATAAGAGATAGGATTAAAAAAATAGTAACTAACATTTCTCTGTCCGAAAGTAAAAGAATAATTCCATTTGCTTACAACATTTTTCTGATGTGACTTATCTGGGTGCTTCACTTAACTAATGTTGGACATAGGATTTTGAGACCCACTTGTGAATTCAGGAGAAGAAAGGAAGAAATGGTTAAAGAGCTCTGTTCTTGTGAAGGAAGCTTAACCACACAGCAGCAGAACATGTTCAGAAAGCAGTTCCTTCTAATCAGGTCAACTTCAGAAACAGTGCTGTTGGACACCCAATTTTTGTTTTACCAGTTAGTGGTTTAGTGGTGAACAAATTGTGTTCACTATTGGGATGGAGCAGTTCAGGAAAAGGAGAGCATGTTCAAGAATGGCTGAGAGTATCTGGAATGGCTGAGAGCATAAGGTCTTTCTGCCATATTTTCAATAGACAAAGTCAGGACAAAACCATCAGAATATGTTAATGGTTTAGGAATTATCAGTTCAGTCACTCAGTTGTGTCCAACTCTTTGCGACTCCATGAATCACAGCATGCCAGGACTCCTTGTCCATCACCAGCTCCTGGAGTTCATCCAAATTCATGTCCATCGAGTTGGTGATGCCATCCAGCCATCTCATCCTTGGTCGTCCCCTTCTCCTCCTGACCCCAATCCCTCTCAACATCAGAGTCTTTCCAATGAGTCAACTCTTCGCATGAGGTGGCCAAAGTACTGGAGTTTCAGCTTTAGCATCAGTCTTCCCAATGAACACCCAGGACTGAGCTTCTTTAGAATGAACTGGTTGGATCTCCTTGCAGTCCATGGGACTCTCAAGAGTCTTCTCCAACACCACAGTTCAAAAGCATCAATTTTTCAGTGCTCAGCTTTCTTCACAGTCCAACTCTCACATCCATACATGACTACTGGAAAAATCATAGCCTTGACTAGATGGACCTTTGTTGGCAAAGTAATGTCTCTGCTTTTGAATATGCTATCTAGGTTGGTCATAACTTTCCTTCCAAGGAGCAAGTGTCTTTTAATTTTGTGGCTGCAGTCCCCCTATGCAGTGATTTTGGAGTCCAGAAAAATAAAGTCTGACAGTTTCCACTGTTTCCCCATCTATTTCCAATGAAGAGATGGGACTAGATGCCATGGTCTTCGTTTTCTGAGTGTTGAGCTTTAAGCTAACTTTTTCATTCTCCTCTTTCACTTTCATCAAGAGGCTTTTTAATTCCTCTTCACTTTCTGCCATAAGGGTGGTGTCATCTGCATATCTGAGGTAATTGATATTTCTCCTGGCAATCTTGATTCCAGCTTGTGCTTTTTCCAGCCCAGAGTTTCTCATGATATACTCTGCATATAAGTTAAATAAGCAGGTTGACAATATACAGCCTTGACGTACTCCTTTTCCTATTTGGAACCAGTCTTTTGTTCCATGTCCAGTTCTAACTGTTGCTTGCTGTCGTGCATATATGTTTCTCAAGAGGCAGATCAGGTGGTCTGGTATTCCCATCTCTCAGAATTTTCCACAGTTTATTGTGATCCACACAGTCAAGAGCTTTGGCATAGTCAATAAAGCAGGAATAGATGTTTTTCTGGAACTCTCTTCTTTTTTCAATGATCCAGCAGATGTTGGCAATTTGATCTCTGGTTCCTCTGCCATTTCTAAAACTAGCATGAACATCTGGAATTTCATGGTTCACTAATTGCTGAAACCTGGCTTGGAGAATTTTGAGCATTACTTTACTGGTGTGTAAGATGAGTGCAATTGTGCGGCTGCAAAGAGCATTCTTTGGCATTGCCTTTCTTTGGGATTGGAATGAAAATGGATGTTTTCCAGTTCTGTGGCCACTGCTGAGTTTTCCAAATTTGCTGACATATTAATGCAGCACTTTCACAGCATCATCGTCCAGCATTTGAAATAGCTCACCTGGAATTCCATTACTTCCAGTAGCTTTATATGTAGTGATGCTTTCTAAGGCCCACTTGACTTCCCTTACCAGGATTTCTGGCTCTAGGTGAGTGATCACACCATCGTGATTATCCGGGTCGTGAAGCTCTTTTTTTGTACAGTTCTTCTGTGTATTCTTGCCACCTCTTCATAATATCTTCTGCTTCTGTGAGGTCCAGACCATTTCTGTCCTTTATTGAGCCCATCTTTGCATGAAATGTTTCCTTTGCATCTCTAGTTTTCTTGAAGAGATCTACAATCTTTCCCATTCTGCTGTTTTCCTCTATTTCTTTATACTGATCAATGAGGAAGGCTTTCTTATCTCTCATTGCTATTCTTGGAACTCTGTAATCAGATGTTTATATGTTTCCTTTTCTCCTTTGCTTTTCATTTCTCTTATTTTCACAGCTATTTGTAAGGCCTCCCCAGACAGCCATTTTGCTTTTTTGCATTTCTTTTCCATGGTGATGGTCTTGATCCCTGTCTCCTGTACATTGTCACGAAGCTCTGTCCATAGTTCATCAGGGACTCTATCTATCAGATCTAGGCCCTTAAATCTATTTCTCACTTCCACTGTATAATCATAAGGGATTTGATTTAGGTCGTACCTGAATGGTCTAGTGGTTTTCCCTACTTTCTTCAATTTAATTCTGAATTTGTGAGTAAGGAGTTCATGATCTGAGCCACAGTCAGCTCTCAGTCTTTTTTTCACTGACTGTGTAGAGCTTCTCCATCTTTGGCTGCAAAGAAAATAATCAACCTGATTTTGGCGTTGACCATCTGGTGTTGTACATGTGTAGAGTCTTCTTTTGTGTTGTTGGAAGAGAGTGTTTGCTATGACCAGTGCATTCTCTTGGCAGAACTCTATTAGCCTTTTCTCTGTTTCATTCCATATTCCAAGGCCAAATTTGCTGGTTACTCCAGGTGATTCTTGACTTCCTACTTTTGCATTGCAGTCCCCTCTATTGAAAAGGACATCTTTTTTGGGTGTTAGTTCTAAAAGGTCTTCTAGGTCTTCATAGAACCGTTCCACTTCAGCTTTTTCAGCATTACTGGTTGGGACATATACTTGGATTACTGTGATATTGAATGGTTTGCCTTGGAAACAAACAAAGATCATTCTGTCGTTTTTGAGATTGCAACCAAGTACTGCATTTCAGACTCTTTCGTTGACCATAATGGCTGCTCCATTTCTTCTAAGGGATTCTTGCTGGCAGTAGTAGATATAATCGTCATCTGAGTTAAATTCACCCATTCCACTCCATTTTACTTTGCTGATTCCTAGAATGCCAACATTCACTCTTGCCATCTCCTGTTTGACTGCTTCCAATTTGCCTTGGTTCATGGACCTAACATTCCAGGTTCCTATGCAATATTGCTCTTTACAGCATCGGACCTTGCCTCTATCATCAGTCACATCCACCACTGGGTATTGTTTTTGCTTTGGCTCCATCCCTTCATTCTTTCTGGAGTTATTTCTCCACTGATCTCCAGTAGCAATTTGGGTATCTACCGACCTGGGAGTTCCTGTTTCGGTATCCTATCATTTTGCCTTTTCATACTGTTCATGGGGTTTTCAAGGCAAGAATACTGAAGTGGTTTGTCATTCCCTTCTCCAGTGGACCACATTCTGTCAGACCTCTCCACCTTAACCGCCCATTTTGGGTGGCCCCACACTGCATGACTTAATTTCATTGAGTTAGACAAGGCTGTGGTCCATGTGATTAGATTGACTAGTTTTCTGTGATTATGGTTTGTGTGTCTGCCCTCTGATGCCTCTTGCAATACCTACCATCTTACTTGGGTTTCTCTTACCTTGGACGTGGGTATCTCTTCACGGCTGCTCCAGCAAAGCACATCCGCTGCTCCTTACCTTGGACTAGGAGTATCTCCTCATAGCTGCCTCTCCTGACCTTGAACGTGGAGTAGCTCCTCTTGGCCCTCAGGCACCTGTGCAGCCACCACTCCTTGGACATTAGGGATTATAGCAGGATATAATAATAGATTCAGAGTGAGATAAGATATATTTTCAAGACTTCTGGCTGCTTATTTGAAATGCAATAACGAATCTAATATAATTAAGTGTTTAAGGCCTTATTCTTGATGTTTTTGAAAGTTTTTTTTTGTTTGTTTGTTTTTACCATTTTCCCCCTGAGGACTTTGAACTTATGGCTTGTAAAATTGCATGAGTCCCTGAGACCAAGAAATATTTAAGTTTCCTTGCTGAGCTTAGAGAACATTCTTTAAAGAAAACAATGGGGTGGTATTTCTACTTGGGTTTGAAGGGCAAGGAAAATCTTTCATTTTCTCAAATATTCATTTTCTTCTTACTTTGTACTAGCAGAACCAAAATATACTCCCTTTGTAAACAATCATATTTGGCTCTAATGTATGGAAGCTTTTAAAGCAATTTTAATAGTACATTTCCTATCAATAGTTTTCAGAGATGTTTGAAGACATTATAGCTCCTCAGTGGTAGCATGTTCAGAAATTTATCAACGTTATGGAAAATTTTGTATGATAGACTGCAAATAGAAGACCACTGCAAGACTATCTGCTGTTTTGCAGCCTAAGTGGCAACTCAACCTTCCATTTAAGGTGATTGCTGAAAACATACTAATAACATACATTCAAGGGATATCAGTTTAGTGAACTGAGTTGAAGTAAGCTATGTGCTTTTGTGATAGAGTATTTCTTACTATGAAGCATCCATACAGAATAGGAATATAAAACATTCTAAGATGATATTATCTTCAATATACTGAAATGGAGAAAAATTTTTAAAAAATGTCCAGAAGAGTAATTTGAAATCTGAAATAATAATTTGAATATCCAAAAAATCTGGGCATTTAGATTGAGTCCATCTTACTGGAAATAAAGATTCATTTAATAAGAATATAGTTTTCTGGTCCTTGGTTCAGTGCAAGTGCATACATGTCTACTGGTGTCATTTACTGGTGCAGGGAGGTTCCTGTCAAATAGACAACAGATTTGCATTCTTATCCAGAACATATAGTAGGGTGTCACCACCAAAGTTCGAATTCTGTACCAGTTTACCTTATGGCACCAATTCAGTTTTCTTTGGTTCAGTTTACAAATGTTTTTACAGTTTTAATCATAAACAGATATATATATAGTCCACGTCCGGGAGCCTCTCACTGGGGCTGCTATTTGGAAAACTTTGTTACTTGTTCTTGAATACATCTCCTGGTTTGTGTAAAAAGGAAATGAAGAGAAATAGTGAGTCCCTTGACTAACAGGAAAGAAATTTTACTTTCACAGTTATTTGTGCATGAGTATTTGGGGAATTGTTCAGAGAAATTTTAATTTTTTGTGTTGTTGATGGTGATGCATTCCTGTGGTAATGTTAGATATATTTGTCACACACACACACACACACACACACACACACACACACACACACACTCACTCATTTAACTGTTAATAGAATGAATTGAAATAGTCTTTTCAAAAATGTCAACCTGTGACTTACTGGTTTTAAATGGTGCTGGCCTTTGCTATAGTGGTAAAACACTCTTCACTATCAAGCGAGAAGGGTTTGATAAAACATGCATTAATGTCATGTCATGTTGGGATGAAAATTATACATGGTTGGTTGGGTAAGAAGAGACCAGATACCTGAACATGTTTGACTGATAAAATTTTAAAGGTACTTTTGTAGGCATGTGAAACTGGGACAGAAATGTGAAAAACTTGAAAAAAATGAACAAGTCAATAGAAGATAAAGGAAACCAAAATAGTGTTTACCATATGCCAGATGCTTTTATGTATGTAAAAATTTTCTCTCCCAAAAACATCACACTGAGGCTATTAAAATCCCTGTTGTATAGGTCAGAATATTGAGACATTAAAACTAAGTAAATTGTCCAAGTTCACATAACTAATAACTGGCCCTCTTAACAGAGAGCACATGGATGAAGGACCCTAGCCCTGTGGTAGCTGCTGGCCAGAGACAGGCTTATTCCATAGAGAAGTCATGTATAGTGTGTGTTCATATGTTCTTCACAAACACAAAGGCTGACCAACACTCCAGTACACTTAAAAGAGGGTTTCAGAGAGCCCTGAGTTGAGCAGCATTGACTAAAGCTACAGCTTTTAGTGGTTTGAGCTACTAGGTAGGATAAGTTTGGGGAGAGATTGAGTTGGGAAAATAGGAAGTGGAAGCCTTCATCGCAGAGGGCTTCATAGGTATTTCTTCAGCACAGACTTGCCATAGACACTCGGCTTGGGTAATGCTTTTAGCGTCTTCCTGACCACAGTGAAGGTCATCTCAAAGCATGTTTCCCTCCAAACCTGACAGCTTCTTACTGCTCTCTGTGTTTGAGGCTATGGAGAGTGTAGTTATATTTATTGTGATGTAATATTTTTAATGTTATATTTATTGTGATGTAATATTTTTAACATCTTGTGACTTCATGCTAGAATTTTTATACTGTCTTTAGAACTTTTTCACAGAAATATTAAAGCACATCTGCATATTAGTAAAAAAAATCTCAACTTCATACCGAAAAATGGATATTCTTTCCAACATAGTGAGTTTACAGAGTAAAACTGCTTCTTAGTCATCATTTACCAGGTAATTGGTTCTTGAGTGCCTTTGTTTATCACGTAGAATTAAGAAAGCTAAATCTGGGACTCAGAGTAAAAGAAACATACATCTTTATGGGATAAAAATATCCAAAAGCATAAAAAGTTAGATTGATTGAAGTAGGGGAATACGATGAAAGGAGAAGTACCCTAATAGTGGCCCTATACAGGTACATTGGAGGAGAGGATGGCAAAACACTCCTGATACACTGGGGGAGGGAATGACAAACCACTCCAATATTCTTGCCTTGACTACCTCATGAACACTATGAAATGGCAAAAAGATACGATTCTGAAGATGAGCCCCCTAGGTCCAAAGTTGTTCAATGTGTTAGAGGAAGAGCAGAAGGGCAATTATTAGTAGCTCCAGAAAGAATGAAGCAGCTGGGCCAAAGAGGAAATGACACTAAGTTATGGATATGTCTGGTGGTGAAAGTAAAGTCTGATGCTATAAAGAACAATACTACATAGGAACCTGGAATGTTAGGTCCATGAATGAAGATAAATTGGAGGTGGTCAAGGAAGAGATGAACAGTGACATCTTAGGAATCAGTGAACTAAAAGGATGGGCTGGGTGAATTTAATTCAGATGACAATTATATCTACTGCTCTGGGCAAGAATCCTTTAGAAGAAATGGAGTAGCCCTCATAGTTAACAAAAAGTCTAAAATTCAGTATTTAGGTGCAGTCTCAATGACAGAATGATCTCTGTTCATTTCAAAGGTAAACCATTCAATGTCACAGTAATCCATATCTATGCCTCAGCCACTAATGCCAAAGAACATGAAGTTGACTGGTTCTAAGAAGACCCCCAAGACCTATAACTAATACCACGAAAAAGATGTCCTTTTCATTATAGAGTACTGAAATGTAAAAGTAGGATGACAAGAGATACGTGGAGTAACAGGAAAGTTTTGCCTTAAAGTACAAAATAAAGAAGGGCAAAAGCCACAGAGTTTTGTCAAGAGAACACACTGATCATGGCAAATAACCTCTTCCAACAATGCAAGAGACAACTCTACATATGGATATCACCAGATTATTAATACAAAAGTCAGGTTGCTTATATTCTTTGCCGCTGAAGATGGAGTAGCTCTATACAGTCAGCAAAAATAAGAGCTGGAGCTGACTGTGACTCAGATCATGAGCTCCTTATTTCAAAATTCAGACTTAAATTTAAGAAAGTAGGGAAAACCAGTAGGTCATTCAGGTATGGCCTCAATGAAAACCCTGAAGATTATTATACAGTGGAGGTGAAGAATAGATTTAAGGCATTTAAGGCATATCTGGCAGACAGAGTGTGTATGTAATGCATTTAGAAGCATTACTGTGAATAAAGCTAGTGGAGGTAACGGAATTTCAGCTGAGCTATTTCAAATACTAAAGGATGATACCGTTCAAGTGTTACACTCAAATGTCAGCAAATTTGGAAAACTCAGCAAGACTGGAAAAGTTCAGTTTTCATTCCAGTTCCAAAGAAGGGCAATACCAAAGAATGTTCAAACTACCATACAATTGTGCTCATTTTACATGTTAGTAAGGTTATGCTCAAAATCCTTCAAGCTAGGTTTCAACAGCATGTGAACCAAGAACTTCCAGATGTACAAGCTGGGTTTAGAAATGGCTGAGGAACCAGAGATCAAATTGCCAGCATTCAATGAGTCATAGAGAAAGCAAGGGAATTTCAGAAAAACATCTTCTCCTTCATTGACTACATAAAAGCCTTTGACTGTGTGAATCACAACAAACTTGGAAATTCTTGAAGAGGTGGGAATACCAGGCCACATTACCTGCTTCCTGCGAAACCTGTATATAGGTCAAAAAGCAACAGTTAGAACCAGACATGGAACAATGGACTTGTTCAAAACTGGGAAAGGGAACAACAAGGTTGTATATTGTAACCATGCTTATTTAAATTTTATGCAGAGTACATCATGTGAAATGCTGGGCTGGGTGAATCACAAGCTGAAATTAAAATTGCCAGGAGGAATCTCATCAGTCTCAGATATGCAGATGATACCAATATAATGGCAGAAAATGAAGAACTAAAGAGCCTCTTTCAGAGAAGACAATGACACCCCACTCCAGTACTCTTGCCTGGAAAATCCCATGGATGGAGGAGCCTGGTGGGCTGCAGTCCATGGGGTTAAAAAGAGTCAGACATAACTGAGCGACTTCACTTTCAATTTTCACTTTCATGCACCGGAGAAGGAAATGGCAACCTACTCCACTGTTCTTGCCTGGAGAATCCCAAGGACAGGGGAGCCTGGTGGGCTGCCGTCTATGGGGTCGCACAGAGTCGGACATGACTGAAGCGACTTAGCAGCAGCAGCAGCAGCAGCAAAGAGCCTCTTTATGAGGATCAAAGAGGAGAGTGATAAAACTGGCTTAAAACTCAACATTCAAAAAATGAAGCTCATGGCATCTGGTCTCATCACTTCATGGCAAATAGAAGGGTAAAAAGTAGAAGCTGTGAGAGATTTTCTATTCTTGAGATCCAAAACTGCAGCCATGAAGTTTAAAAAATGCTTGCTCCTGGAAAGGAAAGCCATGACAAACTAGACAGTGTATTAAAATCACTTGGTCAACAAAAGTCATATAGTCAAAGCTATGATTTTCTGGTAGTTGTGTATAGATGTCAGAGTTGGACCATAAAGAAGGTTGAGTGTTGAAGAATTGATGAACTATTACTAAAAAAAATTATTTGAATTCTTCCAGGTAAAAGAGAGGTAAGATGATATGGGAAAACAAAACCATTATGGTGGAATTTTTCCTGAAGTGGCTTTCTGGTTATCCAAGGCTTGAGCTACTGTTTTTGTGCTANTGCTAAAGCTCAAACTCCAGTACTTGGTCCACCTCATGCGAAGAGTTGACTTATTGGAAAAGACTCTGATGCTGGGAGGGATTGGGGGCAGGAGGAGAAGGGGACAACAGAGGATGAGATGGCTGGATGGCATCACTGACTCGATGGATGTGCGTCTGAGTGAACTCCGTGAGTTGGTGATGGACAGGGAGGCCTGGCATGCTGCGATTCATGGGGTGGCAAAAAATCGGACACGACTGAGTGACTGAACTGAACTGAACTGAACTGAACTAGCATAGTGGTCTTTGAAAGCAGAGAATTGGGAGATGTCAGAAGAAGATAACATTATCTTGATTTTCCTTGGGTTTCTCTTCAAATTTTCACTCTATCTAAAGAGAACACTTCTAATTTACAGTCTAAGATGAATGACAGGTTTGTTGAGGAATGAGACATATCCTAGGAAATTCATTTGTTTGGACACTTTTATATTGATAAAGCTGTAAAGTCATAGGATGTTGAGCATAAACATTTTTTACATAGACAAATAAAAAATATTTGTGGAATTTGACGTATATTTATTTTATTATTCCAAGTTTACTTTTTATTTTATTAGAAGTTGCATAAACAGTCATGAACTATTTTGAATTAGCTCTAGCTTCNTCATAGGATGTTGAGCATAAACATTTTTTACATAGACAAATAGGAAAAAATATTTGTGGAATTTGAGGTATATTTATTTTATTATTCCAAGTTTATATTTTATTTTAGTAGAAAGTGTATAAACAGTCATGAACTATATTGAATTAGCTCTAGCTTCCATCATCATCATTCACAGATTAAATCTGATGACAAAAGTTGAGACCATTGATGTATCAGATTCATACTGTGACAAAATAAATTATGAGAATCTATGACTTCCCATACAGCAGCTCATAGAACTCCATCCATCCCAACTAAGAGTTCCAAGTAGGTGGAAAACTTCTGAAGTTGGGTGTGTTATGTTTGACCCACAGGATATCCTGCATACTAATTTTGTCTTTTCTAAGAACTTGAGTCCAGCTGCTTCCAGAAACTCTCTGAGATGACTGACCTAAGTCCTAGTCTTTTAACAACTTATAAATTTCCTCTAGAAAATTTATCAGAGCAAACAGAAATTATAATGTGCTTATTTCTTCTCAGAGTAGAACACCAGAAGGGTTTCCCTTTCAAAGGGTTGTGGAATCAAGATGTGGAGGAAAGAAAGGCAAGTCACCTGTTTTGATGTAGCCATGTATTCAAGTCTGCTTGGCAAATACACTATCATTATGTTAAATACACTATCATTATAATACTGATATACTTGTTTAATACTTGAGCCTCTAAAGGATTGACTGGTTTGATCTCCTTGCATAGACAGCATAAACACTGAGAGGGGGTAAATAGTCCTCCAGAAAGACAGGACTTAGCAGCAGTTTATATCCTTACTAGTACTGATCTGTGCATTTTTGGTTGGCTCCTATCCTTAAAATATGTCATATCTAACTAATCAGTTTAAAGATCACATTTTAACTTAACATCTTTATAGCCCTTGGATAGCAAGAAGATCCAACCAGTACATCCTAAAGAAATCAGTCCTGAATATTCATTGGAAGGATGGATGTTGAAGCTGAAGCTCCTATACTTTGGCCACCTGATGCGAAGAACTGACTCATTAGAAAATACCCCGATGCTAGGAAAGATTGAAGGCAGTAGGAGAAGAGGATGACAGAGAATGAGATGGTTGGATGGCATCACCAAATCTGGAGTTTGAGCAAGCTTCAGGAGTTGGTGATGGATAGGGAAGCCTGGCATACCGCTGTCCATGGGGTTGCAAAGAGTCACTGAACAACTGAACTGAATGTCTTATATTGATCCTTAGATTAACTTGCCATACTTTATTGTGCCTGCTGGCCATTTAAAAGTGGACAGATATAAGGGCTAAAGATTAATGGATCATGAGTTGTTTTTCCCTCAGGCATATGGAACAGATGTTAATTGCTGCCCTTTCCTGGATCTGAGTGCTGATAATTTATCAGACCAAGGACACATTTCAGGAATTCGGGACAAAAGGTATAGTTTTAGGTTAATGGGGCGAGTTGTTTATTGACAACAAGACGGAGGTCTCAGAGTCCTACCCTGCCTGACTACCTAGCAATTTCTACTTCATTCCCAGTCCCTTTGTTGGGTCCTCAGGAGGGGAAGCCTGATGTGGGTTTCAGAGCTTTCACAACAGTAGGAGAACTTATTGGGTATTATTGTTCTCCAGTTTTTGGGTCACCCACCTGGCAGGTATGGGATTTGATTTTATCAGGCTGCTACCATCTCGCTGCAGCTTTGTCTTTGTGTAGCTTCTTCTTATCTTTGGATGTGGTGTATCTTTTTTGGTGGGTTCCAGAGTCCTTCTCTGATAGTTGTTGAACAACTAGTTTAATTTTGGTGTTCTCTCAGGAGGAGACAAGTACAAGTCCTTCTATTCTGCCATCTTGAACCAGAAGTCTCAATTTATTTTCATCTTTGTTCTTTACACCTCTGTATGTGCACTGCCTAAGGATATATTTTCTTTCCTTGCCTTACTTTCTCTTCCTTCCTTTTTTCCTTTCCTTAATTTTTTAATTTTTCTTTTACAGTATGTCTCATTTTTAGAAATGTATAATATGTTTGTTCAAAAAGTCAGCATTTATCTTAGCTAAATATATAAAGTGAATGTCTATAAAATCTATAGTTTCTAAAAAATCTATAAAGAAATTGTGTACTGTAAATAACCATTTATACTTCAAAAATGGTGTAAGTGTGTTTGTGTGTTAATATGAGTATGTGTGTAAGAAAGAAGTGGGGGAGAGATAGAGAGAGAGAGACAGAGAATTCAACTGGGGAAACTTTGATAACATCACAAGACTCCTTCTGATTCTGTGTGAAGCAGAGTAATAGGCTTCCTGTAATTAGGTCTTCAGGGCTTTATTTCTGGAGTCTCATAAGTTTTATGCATATTTCATCTATGAAGCAATTTAAAACTTTGCAGAGGTTTAGAAACATCCTTTAGAACATTTAAATTGTGTCCCAAAGCCTGATGCAGGTTCTTTAGGTATTTGTAGGTCTCCACAGTATGGTCATATTTCAGCCTGGGCTTCAGGGGCAAGTTGTCCTATTCCTAAAATTTATTACTAAATATTAATTTTCTTTCTATTTTGAACTAGAGGAATCTAACAATGCTTTATTTGAACTAGAGGAATTTATCCTTGTTATCATACCTGCAACCTGCATATATCTATGCTGTTGCTGCTGCTAAGTCGCTTCAGTCGTGTCCGACTCTGTGCGACCCCATAGACGGCAGCCCACCAGGCTCTGCTGTTCCTGGGATTCTCCAGGCAAGAACACTGGAGTGGGTTGCCATTTCCTTCTCCAATGCATGAAAGTGAAATGTGAAAGTCAAGTCGCTCAGTTGTGTCCAACTCTTAGCGACCCCATGGACTGCAGCCTAGCAGGCTCCTCCATCCATGGGATTTTCCAGGCAAGAGTGCTGTAGATGTCAACAAATCAGTGAATTTCTATGGTAAAATGATTACTCATCAGTAGCTGCCTCTTTATACTCCTCTAATGAGGAGTCATGAAAATTGGCTACATGTAAAAAAGAAGGATAAAAATATCTATTGTTGCTCCAGCCTAGAGAGTCAGAACTTGGTTTCAAGGTAAGTTATTATAAAGATAAGAACCAAATCTTACCTACAAGCAAGAGCAAGCAAGAATTGGACTGATGGGTTAAATGTGTCAAGTTTGAAATTAAGATGTTGTTCTCACTGAAGAGAGACTAAATATTGGAAATAGAATTTAAGGATCTAGTCTTTGAGAGGTAGTAGGGAAAAATAAAGACTTTTGAGATCACAAGAGCAGTTTAACATGCAAAGGGATTGAGCAAGGAACAGAATGGAATTTACCCAGTAGTTATGAATTACTTTCTGTCAGTGTGTAGCTTTTTAGAGTAGCACACAGTATTTGAACATTCTGTTATGATTTTTAGCTAATTAAGGCTCACTAGAAATATTACTTTGCTGACTAAGGTCCGTCTAGTCAAGACTATGGTTTTTCCAGTAGTCATGTATGGATGTGAGAATTGGACTGTGAAGGCTGAGCGCCGAAGAATTGATGCTTTTGAGCTGTGGTGTTGGAGAAGACTCTTGAGAGTCCCTTGGACTGCAAGGAGATCCAACCAGTCCATTTTGAAGATTGGCTCTGGGATTTCTTTGGAAGGAATGATGCTAAAGCTGAAGCTCCAGTACTTTGGCCACCTCATGCGAAGAGTTGACTCATTGGAAAAGACTCTGATGCTGGGACGGATTGGGGGCAGGAGGAGAAGTGTACGACAGGATGAGATGGCTGGATGGCATCCCTGACTCGATAGGCGTGAGTCTGAGAGAACTTTGGAGTTGGTGATGGACAGGGAGGCCTGGCGTGCTGTGATTCATGGGGTCACCAAGAGTCGGATAGAACTGAGTGACTGAACTGAACTGAACACAGTAGAGAGGGAACTCTGTATTCTGTAGCATGAAATTCATAACAAACAAGTCTTTCCTGGTCCGCTAGCAGCAACTCTGATTCATTTGGCTCAATCAACTGAGAACAAGATGAACTACATGCCAGATACTGTGCTAGGGACTCTTTGTGCAGAGGAAACATGTGAGGAGGAAAACTATGACCGATTTGCCTTAAAGAAACCTCATATCTGAAATAGATGATTTACCAAAGCAGTAAATAGCCAGAAAGTGACCTGATTGAGCATTATCCTAGTGTGTTTGCATATACCATTGGTGACTGTTTTGAATATTTGTTTTTCTATTATTAGGTTATAATTGTAAAAATGAATGACTTTTATATATATATTTTTTATGTTATAGCCTTGCTAAAAATGTTAAAACAGTCTCAGTAAAAAAAAAAAAAAAAGAAATCAGCCATCTTTTTAAGACAAGGAACATACTAATGCCTCCCTAAAATCCTATTTTCTTATGGAGTGAATTGAACCTTATGAGTGATTTTTCCTTTTTGCCACTCAATTTGCTGACATCCAAAGGATCAGAGCGCAATAAAGGACTGGAGTGTTATATACTGTGATAAAGTGTATTAGGATTTGATGGTAAGATGAACATAATACCATTTGCCAGAACACTGTGTGTGATGTGATTAAACTTTTCAGCTGTATATACTTGGCCATGGAAAAGACGATGACTGGTTCAAAGATGTAAAAAGACTCTAACAGAAGGAAGAACCATGATAGAGAGGCATAAAGGAAACTACTAATAGTGGAAACCATTATTGTGGTAATTGTATAATATATACTATCTCATTTAATCTTGTCAAAAAACATATGGTACAGGTGCTATCTTTATCTTTATGCAATAGCTGGGGAAGGTGATGATCAGAAATATGCCCAGGCCACCCTGGTTAGTAAGAGGCAGAGATACCATTTAAACTAAGCCTACCTCCAAGGCCTGTGTTCCTAACAATATTATGTAATATGTTTGGTAGAATATCATGTAGCATGGAGGCAGCTTATGGAGCAAGGGTTTTTGTAGAGATGATTTTTACAGGTGTAGGCCTGGAGAATCCCAGGGATGGGGGAGCCTGTTGGGCTGCTGTCTATGGGGTTGCACAGAGTTGGACACGACTGAAGCAACTTAGCAGCAGCAACAGCAGGTATAACCTCCATTATTCAATGAACTTCACATGTATCTGATGTGCTTTGGTGTCTCAAGTAGTTTACACAGTAACCCAGAAAACCTGAAAAATTCTAACAAAATGCAAATTTTATAAAAAGCTACAAAATGTGAAGAGCTGGGGATAGGAGATGAGTTTAGAATGGAGAAATGAAGTTGAGTTTGGAGTGATTCTGAGGTGACTAAATATGTCTGGAAATTGGGAAGATAGACCTGAGATTCAGAGCAAGAACCTTTTAAAGATAGGTGGACAAAGAATTCTGAAAAGGGACAGCTCTTTGGACTTGTGAATGAAACAAGAATAATAGCTAACATTTATTGAGCTGTAATTTTGTTCCAGAAATTTTATTAGCTCCTAAAAGTAGTAGCACATTTAATGGAAAATAAATGACTGGAGTAGAAATATAGATTCTAAACCAGATCAGAGGGTAGCTTTTAGCTTGATGGAGGGACAGGAGATCCATATGGGCCTGAAAATCCTAATGATATTTCTGAAAGTATCTTGAACATTACATTATGACTATATTTAAAGGACTTGTTAGTGTGTGTTAGTCGCTCAGTTATTCCCGACTCTTTGCGACCCATGGACTGCAGCTTATCAGGCTCCTCTGTCCATGAGATTTTCCAGGCAAGGACACTGGAGTGGGTTGCCATTTCCCTTTCCAGGGGATCTTCCCAACTCAGGGATCAAACCCGGATCTCCTGCACTGCAGGCAGATTCTTTACCGACTGAGCTACAAGGGAAGCAAAGGACTTGTTAGTCTTCAGCAATTCCCATTTAAGGTATGATACTGAATAAGAACAATTTTTAACTGTATGTAGTTGTATCCCATGGCAGTGGATGGTTTGATGTAGTGTGCCATCAGAAAAGTGAAAAGAGAAAGGTTATACATCTCAAAGACAACTCTTTTAGCTTAAATGTAATTTATTTTATGGTAGGTATTATATTCACAAGATTCAAAATTTTTAAAAGGTACTGAATAGCATACAGTAAACAGCCTCCTTTCCATTTCTGTTAATGAACTATTCATTGCCTTTCCTAGAGATAACAAGTTATTCCTGTTTATTTTTCTATAGGTATTCTACATAGGAGCAAAAAAATGCTGGTGTGTGTGTGTGCATGTGTGTGTGTGTCTGTGAGTGCGTGTGTACAGACACATATAGTGACTTAGATGGTAAAGAGTCTGCCTGCAGTGCAGAAGACCTGGGTTCAATCCCTGAGTCAAGAAGGCTCCCTGGAGAAGGGAAGGGCAACCCACTCCAGTATTCTTGTCTGGAAAATCCCATGGACAGAGGAATCTGGCAGGCCCCAATCAATGGGGTCGTAAAGAGTCAGACATGACTGAGCTACTAACACACACACACGTGTGTGTGTGTGCATGTGTACACAAACATATGTGTAAAATATTTACACAGAAAGGTTATTGTGCTTATATACTGTTCTGAACATTCATATTGCTGTCTAGTCATTAAACCATGTCCTACTCTTCGGCAACTCCATGGACGATAGCCCACCAGGCTCGTTCGTCCTTGGGATTTCCCAGGCAAGAATACTGGAGTGGGTTGCCATTTCCTTCTCCAAGGGTTCGTTCAACTACCACTGTGCCACCAGGGAAGTCAGTTCTGAATATTACCTTTCTACTTAATAGTTCTTGACGATCTTTCCATATAAATACACAAAAAGTCTCTTAATCTTTTTGACAGCAGACTGGTATTTCATTATTTCTATGTCCCTTTCTCATAGAAATTTAAATTTCTTGCACATTTGCTATAACAAATGGCACTTTAATGAATCAGTTTTAAAATAAATTACTTTACACATGCACAGGCATAATTGTGTGGTAATTACCTAGTGGTAAATTCTGTAGTCAAAGGTTATATGCATGCCTTTATGATTGTGTTTAACACTGCCAATTTGTCCTCCACAGAGGATGCACCAATTTATGTGTTCACTGAGAATGTGTAAGAAAGCCTGTCTCCTTACCTTTAGAAGGCAAGGTCATTAGAAATGAAACCATGCGTCATCCCTGTAAAACGTCAGTGCAGTGCTACCTAGAGGATAAGTCACAGTAAGTGATATTAGGAAATTTCTCTGAGCAGAAGTTCCTTAGTAATTTGGTTACTAAGTTTCTTAAACATTTCTTTCAATATATATGCATGTGTGTGTATATTATATATATAGGGGGCTTCCCTGGTGGCTCAGAGGTGAAAGGGTCTGCCTTCAATGTGGGAGACCTGGGTTCGATCCCTGTGTCGGGAAGACCCTCCTGGAGAAGGAAATGGCAACCCAGTCCAGTATTCTTGCCTGGAAAATCCCATGGATGGAGGAGCCTGGTGGGCTACAGTCCATGGGGTCGCAGAGTCGCATACGGCTGAGCGACTTCAACTCACGTATCCATTTGTGTGTTTCTAGCTAATATATATTTTGATCTTCAAATTAATCTAAATTTGATTCTACTAATTTATCTTGGTAGCATCTTGGAATTGTGGACTAGGGATAGAAATGGAGGAATAAAACTATTGTAGTTCTACCTTCATTTTGTGTTTAAGGGATAATTTAGGAGATTAGGAGCATTCTAGTTGAAAAAGATCATTTGGATTTATCTGTAAACTGGTGCAGAAATACCTAAAGGAACTTTTTGGCCAACGCAATAGTTATTTTTTTACAAACAAGTGTTTGGTCTGTATGTCAGATTGTGAAAGTAGAGAAAGAAGGTAACTCACCACTCATGGAATGGAAAAAATGAACAAAGTGTTCAAGTTAAGGCAAACAGTTGGTGAATAACAATTTAATAAGCCAGAAGAAATAAGAAAGTGGAAAATATAAGTAATGAAAAATAAGTATGTAATAAAAATAAAGTATATGGAAGGAAAGAAATGAAGTACATTTACAACTGTATTCTAAAGTGAATGGAGTGAATACGCTCATAAAAAAGCAATGACTGTAAAAAGAATTAACTTACATCCACATATATGTTATGCATACTTAGTGATCAGATATTTTTATACAATTATTATTATATTAGTGATCAGATATTTTTATACAATTATTATTATATTAGTGATCAGATATTTTTATACAATTATTATTATATTTATTTTATTATAATAAAAAATGTGACCTGTAAGTCTAAAGTTAGATAGTTTTGGCAGCAAGTTACTTGATCCATGTTGAAAATGTCAACAAAAAATAGGAATTCTCTTTGGGGGAGATATTATGATTTATATATATATATATACACACAATGCATGTATACACATAATCAGGGCATTTATTGGATGCCCTATTCAAATCTTTGAGATAATTTTCTGTTATCTATATTTAATCAATTCTATATAAATAGTTGTAGTCAAGTTTTACTTGTGTATCTAGGATTATTTTTATATGCCTAGTTTCTGTATTGTTTAGTGTACACCTGTTTATGGCAGAGAACCTTCTTCATAAATTGTGACTGTTATAATTAATTGACATATTTTTGTCACATTTTATCCCTGGGTCAGGAAGATCCCCTAGAGAAGGAAATGGCAACCCACTCCAGGATTCTTGCCTAGAAAATCCCATTGACAGAGGAGCCTGGTGTTCTACAGTCCATAGCGTCACAAAGGACTGGACACGACTGAGTACACACCACAAAGAGAGCTAAAGTTGGGCTTCCCAGGTGGCACCAGTGGTAAGATCCTGCCTGCCAAACACAGGAGATGTAAGAGATGCGGGTTCAATCCCCGGGCCAAAAGCATCCCCTGGAGAAGGAAATAGCAACCGACTCCAGTATTCTTGCTTGGATATCAATATCATAAAAGTAGAATTTAAATTTCAAATACAAAATGTGATGAAAACTAATTGTAACATTCACACTGTATGAAATTTATCAGCCATAAACAGGTATACACTAAACAACAAAGAAACTAAGCATATAAAAATAATTCTAGATACACAATTAAAACTTTATTCAGTTCAGTTCAATTCAGTAACTCACTTATATCTAACTGTTTGCAACCCAATGGACTGCAGCATGCCAGGATTTCCTGTCCATCACCAACTCCCAGAGCTTGCTCAACCTCATGTCCATCAAGTCAATGAAATCATCCAACCATCATTATATAGAGTTAATTAAATATAGGTAACAGAAAATAATCTCAAGGATTTGAATAGGGCATTTAATAAACCTGATTATGTGTATACATGGATTATTGTGTGTTTATAACACATATATAAATAATATATCTCCCCCAAAGATAATTCATATTTTTTTGACATTTATAACATGAATCAAGTAAATGGAAGCCCAAAATATATACCTTTAGAATTACAGGTCACATTTTTTATCATAATAAAATGAATTAGATATAATAAAATGGAATAAAAATATCTGATCACTAGGTATTCATATCTAGATAACACTTGGATTAAAGACAGAAGGAGAAAAAAATTATCTAGAAACCAGTAACAAGAACATTTCATATAGAAATCTAAGTCTATAGTAAAACAAAGTGTTTTAAATGACTCAGAGCTAGGAAAAGGATAAAGGTAAAATATTAAGAAATATTTTTTATTATTTCTTGAAATTACAAAATACCAAATAAGCCTAAAGAAATTTACAAACACAGAAACCTACATTAATGAAACAAAGTGGAAAGGACAAATCTCTCCAAAAGCATTAAAAATTTTTTTGGAGAAAACTTGTAATATGGGAAAACCTCTTATGAAACTCAAGAAAAGATAAATCAATTAAGAATAGCAGTGAAAAAGTAGATAGAACTATTCATAAGGGGAGACCACAGAATTATGAAGAATTATATATTAATAGATATACTTTTGTCACAGAAATGAATAATTTCCTTCAAAATATAAAGAATTAAAGTGCTCTCAAATCACCATATTGAACTCTTCCTTCTGACTAATCCCCTATTTTGGTCTGATATTTCTTTTGAAATATTAGTATTGTCTATTAGATTACAAGATATTCTAGACCGTGAGTAAAGTTCTCTGCAAAATGAGCAATTAAGTTTGAACTCCACAACCACATGGCTTGGATTCAAGTTCTGGCTCAACCACTATTTAGCTATGACTTTGACCCTGACCGTAAACAAATTCCTTATTTTCTTCCCTTTTTATAATGAAAATGACAATGCTAATAACAGCAATAATTGCCTAATAGGGTTGCTTCTCAGACTAAATTAGGTAATGTACAAATAAAATAATTAGTAGTCATTCGGTCCTTGACTGTATTCATTTATTCAACCAATATTTCTGAACGTCTCATCTCTGGGTCTGTTATCTTGTAGATACTGGTATGGTAGAAGTAAACAAAAAAAAAGTCCCTGCCTTAATAAATTTTTCATGCTAATGGACAAGTCAGATAATAAGCATAGCAGTATAACATGGAAAAGTGACAAGATCATTAACCTATTGTGTGCGGGTTTGTTTAGTCACTAAGTTATGCCCAACTCTTTGTGATCCCATGGACTGTAGCCCACCAGACTCTTCTGTCGATGAGATTTTACAGGCGAGAACATTGGAGTGAGTTGCTTTTTCCTTCTCCAGTGGTGGTTGTAGCCAATAAAAATAGTTTACTTTTCAGTTACACATAGTGCAATACTCCTATTTATTTTACACCTAGTTAACTTGTGGTGACAAATATGACCAAAAGCTCAGACTTCAGCAAGGAAGACTTGGGTTTGAATCTTACCTCTGCTCTAAATTTACCTTTAATTATGTTTACTTAATATTTTTGCTTTGATTCATTTATTGTAAAATGTGGATGATGATACCTCTCTCCCAGAACCTTGATGAGATTCAATAAATTGCATGGCATATTGCTTGTAGCTTGAAAATATGTTCATTTCTCTTCCCTTCCCCCCTCTCTATTCTATTTGGTCCACTTTACTTCTTTTCTTCTTTCTTTGGTCTCTTCCTTTTTATATTTTCTTTTCTTCCTATGAGTGGTACTTCTACATTGGTACATAGTTGAATATAATCATAGTAGAATACATATTTTATCTTAACATATTGNCTCTCTCCATGTACCTGAAGCCATCAACTATGGATTCTCAGGAAATAGATAAATTTATAGCCTTGGTATATGCTGGCTTAACCCCCATGTTGAATCCTATCATTTATAGTTTACGGAACAGAGAAGTGAAAGTGGCTGTGAAAAAATTGCTGGTTAGGAACTCTCTTTGTGCTCTTTCAGTCTCTAGTAGCAAATAATATCTGTAAATATTAAGGGATATTTAGTGCTTTCTGTATATATCAGGAGATAATTGGGGTAGACACTCATTTTTAAATGTGATGTGCAATTTTCTAAGTCTCTTCTTTGACTAAGCACTGAAAGTCTAAGTAATATCAATGTATCATACATAAGTTTGTCTGATCTTAAATATTCTCATGATGACAAATTTTAATTTTTATTTGGGTTATAAGGTTAAATATAATTATTTTTGTTGGTTTAATGATATTTTTATTTCTTTCTAAAATTTTTAAAAATTGAAATATATTGATTAATATTGTTTCAAGTCTATAAGAAAATAACTCAGTTATGTGTGTGTGTATGCTTTTTCAGATTCTTTTACAAAGTAGGTTATGATAAAATACTGAATATATTTCCCCATGTTTCTAGTAGGTCCTTGTTATTTATCTGTTTTGTATGTAGTATTAGGTAATTGGGTATCTGTTATCCTCAGGCTTCACTGGTGGCTCAGTGGTGAAGAATTTGCCTGACAATGCAAGAGGCACAGGTTCTATCACTGGGTCGAGAAGATCCCCTAGAAAAGGAAANTATGTGTGTGTGTATGCTTTTTCAGATTCTTTTACAAAGTAGGTTATGATAAAATACTGAATATATTTCCCCATGTTTCTAGTAGGTCCTTGTTATTTATCTGTTTTGTATGTAGTATTAGGTAATTGGGTATCTGTTATCCTCAGGCTTCACTGGTGGCTCAGTGGTGAAGAATTTGCCTGACAATGCAAGAGGCACAGGTTCTATCACTGGGTCGAGAAGATCCCCTAGAAAAGGAAATGGCTGATGGACATCAGCAGATAAATGGATAAGAAAGCTGTGGTACATATACACAATGAAGTATTACTCAGACATTAAAAAGAATACATTTGAATCCATTTTAATGAGGTGGAATAAACTGGAGCCAATTACACAGAGTGAAGTAACCCAGAAAGAAAAACACCAATACAGTATACTAACACATATATATGGAATTTAGAAAGATGGTAATGATAACCCTGTATGCGAGACAGCAAAAGAGACACAGATATATAGAATGGACTTTTGGACTCTGTGGGAGAGGGAGATGGTGGGATGATTTGGGAGAATGGCATTGAAGCAGGTATACTACCATGTAAGAAACGAATCACCAGTCTAGGTTCGATACAGGATACAGGATGCTGGGGGCTGGTGCACTGGGATGACCCAGAGAGATGATATGGGGAGAGAGGTGGGAGGGGGGTTCAGGATTGGGAACTCATGTACACCCGTAGAGGACTTATGGCAACATATGGCAAAACCAATACAGTATTGTAAAGTAAAATAAAAGATAAATAAATAATAATAAAAATATTTTAAAAAAAAAGGGAAATGGCAGCTCACTCCTATATTATTGCCAGGGAAATCCTACAGACAGTGGAGCCTGGTGGGCTATATAGTCTATGGGAATGCAAAAGAGTCAGACACAACTTAGTAACTAAACAACAACAGCAATCAATTAGTCTCAAACTCTCAATTTGTCCATCATCCTCCTTTCATTTTTGGTAATGATAAGCTTGTTTTATGTATCTGTGAGTCTATTTTGTAAATAAATTCATTTTTATCATTTTTTGTAGACTCCACAAATTAATGGTATTATCTATTTGTCTTTCTCTAATTTACTTCACTTAGTATAATGTTTTCTAGGTCCAGCCATGTTGCTGCAAATGACATTGTTTTATCCTTTTTATAGTTGAGTAACATTACACTGTATATGTATTCCACATCTTCTTCATTCATTCATCTGTCAGTTGACACTTAGGTTGTTTCCATGTCTTGCCTATTGCAAATATTGCTGTTATGAACATTGGAGTGCATGTATCTTTTTGAATTAACATTTTCTCTGTATATATATCCAGGAGTAGATTTCAGTATTCTATGGCAACTCTATTATTAGTTTTTTTTAAAGAACTTCCATACTGGTCTCCATTGTGGTTGTACCAATCTGCATCCTCACAAACAATGTAGGAGACTTCACTTTTCTCCACCTCTTCTCTGCTGCTGCTGCTGCTAAGTCGCTTCAGTCGTGTCCGACTCTGTGCGACCCCTTAGATGGCAGCCCACCAGGCTTCTCTGTCCCTGGGATTTTCCAGGCAAGAACGCTGGAGTAGGTTTCCATTGCCTTCTCCAATGCATGAAAGTGAAAAGTGAAAGTGAAGTCGCTCAGTCGTGTGTGACTCTTAGTGATCTCATGGACTGCAGCCTACCAGGCTCCTCTGTCCATGGGATTTTCCAGGCAAGAGTACTGGAGTGGGGTGCCATTGCCTTCTCCAACACATTCTCTAGCATTTATTATTTGTAGACATATTGATGATGGCCTTTCTGATCAGTATGAGGTGGTACTTCATTGTAAATATAACTTAAACATTAAATTAGCATATTGGTGTGTATTCAAAATTATGTACATGTACTCTGAGAGTTGGTGATGGACAGGGAGGCCTGGTGTGCTGCAACTCATGGGGTCGCAGAGTCGGACATGACTGAGTGACTGAACTGTACTGAACTGAATATGCAAATGAATGTGAAGAGTTCGATATAAAGAGGGCTGAGTACTGAAGACTTGATGTTTTTGAACTGTGGTGTTAGAGAAGACTCTTGAGAGTCCCTCAGACAGCAAGGAGATCAAACCAGTCAATCCTAAAGGAAATTTATCCTGAATATTCATTGGAAGGACTGAGGCTGAAGCTGAATCTCCAATACTTTGGCCAACCGATGTGAAGAGCCAACTCATTAGGAAAGACACTGACGAGAGAAAAGATTGAAGACAGAAGGAGAAGGGGATGACAATGAATGAGATGGTTGGATGGCAACACTGACTCAATGGATGGCATTACTCAATAGTGTGCTGCAGTCCGTGGGGTCGCAAAGAGTTGAACATGACTGCGCAAGTGAACAACAACTGATATAACAAAAATATGCGAATGTAATTACTTTACTAGATTTTTAGCTAATTTATTATTAGCCTCTGTGTAATGCTGAATTGTGTCCCTTCAAAACTCCAATGTTGAAGGCCTGGCCCCCCAGCCCCTACTCCCACACATACCTAATACCTCAGAATGAGTCTATATTTGAAGATATAACCTTTAAAAGGTGGTTAAATTGAAACGAGGCTGTTATTGTAGGCCCTTATACAATCTTATTTGTGTCATTATAAGAAAAGAAAATTTGAAGGCACATAGTGAGAAGGTGACTTTCTAGAAGCCAAGCAGAGGCCTCAGAAGACTTTAAACCTGCTAACATCCTAATCTTGGACTTCTAGCTTCCAAAACTATGACCTGAAAAATTTTTGTTGTTTAAGCCACCCAGTCTCTGATGTTCTGTTATGGCAATGTTAGCAAACTAGTATGAACTCTTTTTTAACATAACTAAATGGAATAGAAGTAATTACATATTCTTTAAATGTGTGGCTGTGTTTTAAATGTGTGGATATGTTTCTGTATGCAGATATGTGTGTGAGTGTAATGTGAACATCTATATACAGATATAAAATATCTGAAGAAATATATCCTGAATAGAAGTAGAGTGGCTGAGTTCCAGTCAAGAAAGAAAATGTCAGAGAGTTTAATGGCATGTTGTTAGTCTTCAGATGCTGACACTTTTTTTTTTTTTTTTGGTAAATTTACAGGAAGATAAAAGGTGTTTCAGTGAAACTACTAGTTGTTGCTGTTTTTGTTCAGTTGTTCAGTAGTGTCTGACTCTTGTGATCCCGTGGACTGCTGCACACCAGGCTCCCCTGTCCTTCACTATCTCCTGAGCTTGCTCAAACTCATGTCCATTGAGTCAGCGATATCATCCAACCATCTCATCCTCTGACACACCCTTCTCCTCCTGCCTCCAATCTTTCCCAGCATCAGGGTCTTCTCTAATGAGTCTACTCTTTGCATCAGGTGGCCAAAGTATTGGAGCTTCAGCTTCAGCATCAAGTCTTCCAATGAATATTCAAAAAACTGTTAGTACTCTATTTAATCCTGTTATTCCAGACATCTGGTTCCTTAAATCCAATGGTATAAATGAACTCATTAGGACTTAGAAAAAAGAAAAAGACATGAAATCCGTGCTATAAATATTACAATAATGAAAGCCTATTAAATGTGTGTAAAATATTGAAATATGTGAAATATTATATAAACCACAATATACAAAGAATTAAAATGTATACTTAGAAATTTTCATAGCATTTGTAATCCCTCTCTTGACCAGATAGTTAAATGTACAAAACTTATTTGTTTTTTGTCATGGAATCATTAATAATATCTGTAGATTTTTTTATGGCTTGGACTCAAGTTGAGGACTTCCCATTGGTATAGAAGAAAGAGATAGAAGATGTGCTGGGATTAAATTTAGGACATTGTTAGCAAATTATAACAAAGATTTTTCTAGTTTGTCCAAAGAACAACAACCTCAGGTAGTTAGATTGGAGTCACTGGACTGATCAATAATTATCTGATAATAATACTTGAAAACAATTATTTATGATGATTGGAGCAATAATAGAAAGGTGAAAGAAAGGAAGTATCCTAAGTATATATAAATAAAAGTTAACACAGTGATGAGGCTTAAAATAATTATTAATTCCAACTTGTCATATTCACTCATCTGCCTTCCTTCAAAGATTAGACTTTCACTGTCTTCACAAGGTCAGAGAGAATCTGATCTATGGATGAGGAAGTAAAACTTAACCAAGCCCCTAAAACTCTATTTCTATATGGAGCCTTCCTAAAGTAAAGTTTACATTCCTTTAAAAATTTTCTGTTATCTGGCCTTGGGTTTATTATCTCCAAGTAAGTACTCTTCTGAAACTGACTTCACCAAATATCTATAAGCCTATGATTATAACTTCACTTTGTGAAGACCTCTTAAGTCTTCTAATACCATCATAGGTGTTAGTATTGTGGTTTGGTCTGCCTGATTTTAATAAACTTCTATAGTACATGTACTAGATAATGGTGGATTGCTCGTTATTTTATTGCCTATGACTTTTCGTTCAGTTGCTAAGTCATATTCGACTCTTTGAGACCCCATGGGCTGCAGTACACCATGCTTCCCTGTCCTTCACTGTATCCTGAAATTTGCTCAAACTCGTCCATTGAGTCAGTGATGCCGTGCAACCATCTCATCCTCTGACATCCCCTTCTCCTCCTGCCCTCAATCTTTCCCAGCATTAGGGTTTTTCCAATGAGCTGGCTCTTCAGAGCAAGTGGTGAAAGTGTTAGAGCTTCAGCTTCAGCATCAGTTCTTCCAATGAATATTCAGTATTAATTTCCTTTAGGATTGACTGGTTTGATCTCTTTGCTGTCCAAGGGACTCTCAAGAATCTTCTCCAGCATCACAATTGGAAAGCATCAATTTTTTGATGCTTACCCTTCTTTATGGTCCAACTCTTACATCTATACATGACTAACGGAAAAGCAAAAACAAGAACATACCTTTGACCATATAGACCATTGTCAGCAGAGTAATTTCTCTGTTATTTAATATACTGTCTAGGTTTGTCATAACTTTTCTTCCAAGAAGTAAGACTCTTTTAATTTCATGGCTGCAGTCACTATCCATTGTGATTTTGGAGCCCAAGAAAATAAAATCTGTCAGTTTCCAGTTTTTCCCCATCTACTTGCCATGAATTGATGGGACCAAATGCCATGATCTTAGGTTTTTGGATATTGTGTTTTAAGCCAACTTTTTCCTATGACTAGTATTTCATAGTTGGTTATTTTAACAAATTTAATACATTATTTTAATACATTTAATACTTATTTAATACAGTTAAATTAAGATGATGTTACCATTATTTATTTATTTTAAATACAATAAAAAGAGGAAATTGGAAGTCAAGGCTAATGGTTTATTCCATATAAGAACTTGACTTCTCTGTTCTTTGGAAGATGGACACAGCAATGTCTATATTATGAAGCTGTGACATTCAGATAAAAAAATAAAAACCAGCATCCAATGGCTAGTAATTTTTATTATCAAAGGCAAGGGAAGAGAGAGATCCTCTCAGGTCTTTTATGAGCATTCGTTTAAGGTGAAATGGTTTGATGAAACCTGTTTGTCAAAAATCTTATCATATTGGGCTTTTTTTCTGTAGAAAGAGCAGGTCAGTGAATATTTTCTCATACTCTTGTGATGTGATCAGGCTAAGATTTTAGGTTTAGAAAGACTGGCCTTTCAACAGTATAGAGAATCAATTAAGAATGGGACAAATGAGTTAGAGGACCATGGAGACAATGTACATAGAGGCAGTGAAGACTTAGAAAGCAATGAGATGAAAAGATAGGATGAATATGGAAATTTCATGGTTACAGTATTGAATTTGAGGATCTTTTATGTGTGGATAGTCATCAACAATGATTCTACTAGTATGAGTAAAGAACTCATAACCATTGATTGACTAAGAGGAGAAGCTTAAGGATGATGACTTCATAAAGGTAATGATGTAAGTCGGATGACTGGTTGACTGTGTTGATGACTAGACTTCCAGGTAAAGACAGATTAGTGAAGTCCAGGAGAGAAATCAGGAGTCAAGCTGTATATTACAAAGTCCTTTGCTCAGAGATGGCAATTGAGCCCTAGGTGTGGATGATATTGTCTATGCAGAAGTTTGGGACAGATATCTATGATAGATATCTATAAAATGATTGGCTGCATTTTTCTATAATTGGTCAGAGTTGAAGTAAAGGGAAAAGAACAGAACACTTGTGATTTGGAGTATAGAACTCCAATTTGATTTTTGTCTGCACAGTCTGAATGAACTTAGGCTATTTTTCAAACATGCTAGTTTGATTCTCTCTTCTGTGAAATACAGATAACTTATTTATTGTACTTATAATAAAATTCTTTCTTGTTACTTCTGAAAGAGCACCTGTCAGTCAACTTATTTTATTTGAGTGCAATTGATAAAAAATGTTGTGTTAGTTTTAAGTTTACAGCAAAGTGATTCAGTAATATGTTTATGTATCTATTAATCTTCAAATTCTTTTCCCATATAAATTGTTAGTAATACTGAGCAGAGTTCCCTTTGCTATACAGTATATCTTTGCTAGTTATTCTTTTCATATACAACAGTGTGTACATGTTCATCAAAAACTTCCTATCTATTCTTCCCCCTCCCTCCTTATCCTTTGGTACTAGTAAGTTCATTCTCTAACCCTGTACTTCTGTTTCTGTTTTATAAGTTCATGTCTACTTTTCAGTTCAGTTCAGTCGCTCAGTTGTGTCCGACTCTTTGCAAGCCCATGAACCGCAGCACACCAGGCCTTCCTGTCCATCACCAACACCTAGAGTTCACTCTAACTCATGTCCATTGTGTTGGTGATGCCATCCAACCATCTTATCCTCCATTGTCCCCTTCTTCTCCCACCTTCAATCTTTCCCAGCATCAGGGTCTTTTCAAATGAGTCGACTCTCTGAAAGCAGGTGGCTAAGGTATTGGAGTTTCAGCTTCAACATCAGTCCCTCCAATGAACACCCAGGACTGATCTCCTTTAGGATGGACTGGTTGGATTGCCTTGCAGTCCAAGGAACTCTCTAGAGTCTTCTCCAACACCACAGTTCAAAAGCATCAGTTCTTCTAGATTCTGCATAAAAGTGATGACATACAGTATGTGTCTTTCTCTGTCTGACTTATTTTATTCAGTATGACAATCTATATGTCCATCCATGTTGTTGCATATATCATTATTCCATTCTTCTTAATAGCTGAGTAATATTCCTTTCTGTATGTATATCACCTCTTTATCTACTCGCCTGTCAATGAACACTTAGGTTGCTTCCATGTCTTGGCTACATAGTCAGTTTTTGATCTTAATTCTGGCTAGATTCTAAATTCAACTCGTTTGAATTTACTTGTGATTTCAATTATATTGAGCAGCATCTGTTACTTTATTTCAAGTCTAGTCCTTTCACTCTGGCAGCTCTTAGGAATATTAGCATAAAATACCCTCAAATCTCTCCTCCTCTTTTTGCTGTCTGTCTCTCTCCACTCTATCTCTCTCCACTTTGTCTCTTTCTATTTACCTTTCTCAGCTTTACTACATTGCCACCCATTCTAGAATATACTGAAATATTTGTTTAATATTTCATTCATTAAGTCGGCATCACCAACTTGATGGACATGAGTTTGAGCAAGCTCTGGACGTTGGTACTGGACAGGGAAGCCCAGTGTGCTCCAGTCCATGAGGTTGCAAAGAGTCGGACATGACTTAGTGACTGAACTGAACTGATTTGTTTTCTGATGGGAAAAACAGAAAGGTGGAGAGGATTAAATTACTGCTTCTGACCAGGAAGAAACAGGGACCGTGTCTTGCCCTTCTACCTGAAGCAATAAAAATAAAACAGAAATAAATGTGAAAAATCAATTTTAACTTATTGAACATCAAACAACATAGGACAGTGATCCCTGAGAGATGAGGAATGAATGAAGTGAACCCTTTAATTTTCCCAACTTACTTCCCTGAGTGATGAATTTCCAGGTAATAAGATAGGGAGAGGGAACCCATCAGGAAAGGATTTGAGGATGGAATTGAGAGGCAGGGGAGAACAAGGTAGATAGTTTTCAAGTCCAAATCCAGAGAGGAGGAAGCTACAGAAAAAAGAGCTAGAGCTCTAAAGGGACACCGCTCTGCTTTCAGCTGAGTACTGATCAGTGAAGGCATATGAAGAAACTAAGCAGGACCTGGGAAAGGATTATCCAGGCGAAATGAAGGGAATGATTTTCAGAGCTCACACAAGGCTGAGAATAAAATCAACACATTGTATGCCTATAAAATTCACCTTGTATAACCTAAATGGACACATCTTTTAGTTGTTAATAATATTTTAATAAAACAAAAAAAAGAAAGAAAGTAGATTTTTAAAGCAGCAAACAGGACAATGATAGAATTACTAGACAAACATTAAGAAATTATTCTTTCTGTATTTAATATAGTCAAGAAAGTTGAGAAAAAATCATGTTATTTGAGATACAAAAAATTATATTTAGAGATATATATTTATAAATATATTTATTTATATTTATAAATATAAAATTATATTTAGAGATATATATATTCTTAACAAGTTGGGAATACCAGACCATCTTACCTGCTTCATGAGAAATCTTTATGCAGATCAAGAAGGAACAGTTAGAATTGGATGTGGAACTACAGACTGGTTCCAAGTTGGGAAAGGAATACACCAAGGCTATATATCGTCACCCTGCTTATTGAACTTAAATGAAGAGTACATCATGGGAAACATTGGGTGGATGAAGCACAAGCTGGAATCAAGAATGCCAGGAGAAATATCAATAACCTCAGATATGTAGGTGACACCACCCTTGTGGCATAAAATTAAGAGGAGCTAAAGAACCTCTTGATGAAAATGAAAGAGGAGAATCAAAGGCAGGCTTAAAACTCAACATTCAAAAAACTAAGATCATGGCAGGTAATCCCTCCACTTCATGACAAATAGATGGGGAAACAATGGAAATAGTGACAGACTATACATTCTTGGGCTCCCAAATGACTGCAGATGGTGACTGCAGCCATGAAGTTAAATACATTTCCTCTCGGAAGAAAAGCAATGACCAATCTAGATAACATAACAAAAAGCAGAGATATTACTTTATCAACAATGGTCTGTCTAGTCAAAGCTTATGGATTTTCTAGGTAGTCATGTATAGATGTAAAAGTTGGACCATAAGGAAAGCTGAGCGCTGAAGAATTGATGCTTTTGAACTGTGGTGTTGGAGAAGACTCTTGAGAGTTCCTTGGACAGCAGGGAGAACCAATCAGTCAATCCTAAATGAGATCAGGCCTGAATATTCACTGGATGGACTGATGCTGCAGCTGAAACTCCAATACATTGGCCACCTGATTTGAGACCTTTTTCTTTGGAAAAGACCATGATGCTGGGAAAGATTGAAGGCAGGAGGAGAAGGAGAAAACAAAGGATGAGTTGGTTGGAGAGGATGAGATGGTTGGATGGCATCACCGACTCAATGGACATGGGTTTGGGTGGACTCCGGGAGTTGGTAATGGACAGGGAAACCTGGTGTGCTGCAGTCCATGGGCTTGCAAAGAGTCGGACATGCACTGACTGAACTGAACTGATAGTATTCTATATCCAATGTACATATATTTCAAAGTTAACATTTTTTCATTTATCATTCTTAGAATCAACACTGGTTTCATTTTAGTGGAAAATTGAATTTAAGTCTGGCAATAGATTTACAATTACTATTAACATATCACTGATCCCAGGTGTTTTCAGTGGTCACAAGTGGGGAATAAATGTGCTTTTATAAGCACCTACGTACATGTAAATATACTCACTTTTACAAATATTTGCATCCATATTTTGTTGTTGTTCACTTGCTCAGTCATGTCTGACTCTTTGCAACCCAAGGGACTGTGGCCCACCAGGCTTTCCTGTGTTTCACTAACTCCCGGAGTTTGCTCAGACTCATGTCTATTGAGTTGAGGATGTCATCCAGTCATCTCTGCCATCCTTTTCTCCTCCTGTTCTGAATATTTCCCAGCATCAGGGTCTTTTCCAGTGAGTCAGTTCTTTGCATCAGGTGTCCATAGTATTGGAGCTTCAGCTTCAGCATCAGTCCTTCCAATGAATAGTCAGGGTTGGTTTCCTTTAGGATTGACAGATTTGATCTCCTTGCTGTCCAAGGAACTCTCAAGAGTCTTCTTCAGCACCACAAGTTGAAAGCATCAGTTCTTTGGTGCCCAGCCTTTTTTATGGTCCAACTTTCACATCTGTATGTGACTACTGAAAAAACCATAACTTTGATTATATGGCCTTTCTTGGCAAAGTGATGTCTCCGCTTTTTAATATGCTGTGTAGGAGCTGGCTGTGGCTTGGATCATGAACTCCTTATTGCCAAATTCAGACTGAAATTGAAGAAAATGGAGAAAACCACTGGACCATTCAGGTATGACCTAAATCAAATCCCTTATGACTATACAGTGGAAGTGANCTCTTGAGAGTCTGTTGGACTGCAAGGAGATCCAACCAGTCCATTCTAAAGAAGCTCAGTCCTGGGTGGTCATTGGAAAGATTGATGCTAAAGCTGAAACTCCAGTACTTTGGCCACTTCATGTGAAGAGTTGACTCACTGGAAAAGACTCTGATGCTAGGAGGGATTGTGGGCAGGAGAAGTGGATGACCGAGGATGAGATGGCTGGATGGCATCTCTTCTGACTCGATGGACATGAGTGTGAGTGAACTCTGGGAGTTGGTGATGGACAGGGAAGCATGGCGTGCTGCCATTCATGGGGTCACAAAGAGTTGGACAGGAACTCAACTGAAAAGAATGACTGAACTGAACTGAACTGAGCAAGTGTATGGTAGGCCAGGATATACCTTTACTTGATATTGAGATTGGAGCTTGTTTGACTGTAGGTACATATACCAAATGACTTAGAATAAAGTTCTGATAGCAGAACTTCAGTCATCTGAGTTCTGAATGTACTGCAGTTTCAGGAGGACAGATGTGAATCAGGTCAAAAACCTCTTTTTAGGAAAATCTTATAAACCTGATTCCTATTTGGAAATTACTTATAGTAAATAAATGTAGTGTATATGAGGTATCGTAACAGCCCTTTGATAATTTCTGCAAAATAAATTTTACTTGCAGATTTTTTAAAGAGAAACCACCAATCTGCTTTAAGGTTTTCAAATGGAGGTGGAGAGGAAGGATAGCAGATAATATAGAGCAGATGATTTTCATTACTCTTGCAATGCTAGAGTACCTTTTAAGAAACAGTTAACAAATATTCCATTGAATTGCANCTTTGATAATTTCTGCAAAATAAATTTTACTTGCAGATTTTTTAAAGAGAAACCACCAATCTGCTTTAAGGTTTTCAAATGGAGGTGGAGAGGAAGGATAGCAGATAATATAGAGCAGATGATTTTCATTACTCTTGCAATGCTAGAGTACCTTTTAAGAAACAGTTAACAAATATTCCATTGAATTGCATTGTGCCTGAAATGCTTTCCCCATTTAACTTTACTTCTCTAAAATGAATTTATAGAATCTGGGAACAAAGAAATGAAGATTTTGAAAGATTGTTGTTAATTTATAATCCAATCACTTTCCATGGTATCTGTATTTTGGAAGTGATCTTTTAAAACAGTTTTTCATTCTTGTCTAATGAGAGGAGAATTGTTAAATAATCATAGTACACTTATTTTGGGTCATTATTCATCTTTTAATATGACATTTGTGATAAATTTCCATGAACCCCAAAATTACATTTAAATTATTTTACAATGACTAAGTGATAACAAAACAATTATAGCATTATTTTAAAGATCAAAGTCTAAACCAAGATAACCTGGACAGAACTGAAAGACTGAAAAGAAATATCAAAACATTAATGACTATCTTAGATACTTTTTTCCTACTTTTCTGAATTACCCAAATTCTAAAATAAATATGCAAAAGGAAAAGTGTAATGAAAAAGAGAAAGACATTGAAGTAGGTGTCAAATTATATTAGGAAGATTAACTCAGAGTAAAATATGCTAAAACAATTTAAGCATTACAGTGGTTGCTCATGTGTCTAGATACCTAACATTAAGGCTGGGTTGTATTGTGCATCTTGGCTAGTTATCCATAGGAAGCTACTATTTCTGGTAGACATGGAGCATTTATGATCCCTATTCTCTAAATCTTGCAGGTTAACAGTGTTAATTATTTTTGGAGTGAACCAAGATAAATAATTTGAGTTCTTAGTCATGTTAATATAATCTCAAAAGAGATTTCAGATCCATGGTCCCTAGAATAGAATTGTCACTCAGTTCAGTTCAGTTCAGTTCAGTCGCTCAGTCGTGTCTGACTCCTTGTGACCCCATGAATCGCAGCACGCCAGGCCTCCTTGTCCATCACCAGCTCCCAGAGTTCACTCACACTCACGTCCATCGAGTCAGTGATGCCATCCAGCCATCTCATCCTCGGTCGTCCACTTCTCCTGCCCACAATCCCTCCCAGCATCAGAGTCTTTTCCAATGAGTCAGCTCTTCACATGAGATGGCCAAAGTACTGGAGTTTCAGTTTTAGCATCATTCCTTCCAAAGAAATCCCAGGGTTGGATCTCCTTGCAGTCCAAGGGACTCTCAAGAGTCTTCTCCAACATCACAGTTCAAAAGCATCAATTCTTTGGTGCTCAGCCTTCTTCACAGTCCAACTCTCAGTTTCAACCACAGGAGAAACCATAGCCTTGACTAGATGGACCTTAGTCGGCAAAGTAATGTCTCTGCTTTTGAATATGCTATACCCTAGAAGATGATGTTCTTATTTGTTGAGGCTTTGAACTGCCCTAAATCTTAGCTCTCCTCTAATCCTCCTCAAGCAACTCCTGGTCTTTTAGAGTAATCACTCTGTGGTTCCATGCTGTGAGGTTTCATTCAGGCATTCTCTTACTGTTGTAACAGACCTAAAGAAAAGTCTGTGACTTTTTTATTCAAGACAGAAGTTAAGCTCCCTAATTTTCTAGAAAGATCCCTAACTTTCTAGAATTTTTTTCACTTTTATTGACTTGCTTATTGAAGATCTAACATTTAAAGTTCTAAGATTTTTCATTGAAAAGCAGATTCCATCTAAATTCTCACTAGAAGATATAATTCTGTTATCCTCTCCAGTTCTTCTATATAGATCAATTAAGACAATTGATATTGTGAAAAAATAAGTAGAGTTACCAACTTTTCTTCTGTAGATTTTATAAACTCTGATCTTCAATTAACATGCCACATGGAAAGGTGTATTATTTTAGCTCACAAGGAGAAGAGTAATTGACAACATGTGTGGTCCTAGTCTGTATCTGGCACTTCAAATAATTTTTAACATTTATTTTTCAGAATAATTCAAAATTATTATTCATATTTTAACAGTGAAGAAATTAATTTGATATTTCAAAATTCAAGTACAATTTCAATGTCTTATAGTTGGTAAATACCAGAATTATTATTTGAACCCTTATCTTTATTTTTTTAAATAGGTATTTAATTTACTTTATATGCAAAAATATTTTCAGACTACTATCTTTATACTGTTTTTCAAGGTAGAAAGTGTTCCAGTTTTGCAGTTTTTTCCATACAAAATTAACCAGGAACTCAATATCAAAATGCAGTTTTAATTAATTTAACATCTGTACCTTTATGGTCCCCATAGCCCTATTTTTATTGCTATGTCAAAATGCTTACATAAGTATGAATTTTTAAATAAAAGCACAGTTTAAAATGATGCACTCAAGTTTTTTCAAGGACCCATATGATAAATGCACACATAAAATGTATATTTACCTCTGAAAACATTGAAGACATTCATCATCTTCCACTTATGAAGACATTATTCTAATAATGAATTCATATGAAAAAATATTGAAAATTTCTCTCAGGTTTAGTGTGAGAATTAAGGTCTCAGGAGTGGAATTTGATTAATTATATAAATGAAAATTCAAAAACTTTTAATACTTTTTTTTTCTTTGCTTTGGCTTTCTGAGGATCAGACTAACCCTCATGATTATTTCTTCCCTTTGTTACTTTTTGTTTGTTTGTTTCTAATCTTGTTTTTATTACAAACATCTTTAATTACATGTGTTCTCAAGCTCTTATTGAACATAGTTTATGTGTGAATAACATATAAATCACCAGGCATTCTTTCTCCAGATACATTTTACTTAAAATTTTAGTGAACTCAATACTTCTTAATACTCAAATGCATAGCCACTGAAAGCAAAAGTGTTAGTTGCTCAGTCCTATCTGACTTTGCAGCCCCATGAGCTGTAGTCCACCAAGCTCCTCTGTCCATGGGGTTCTCAAGCAAGAATATTGCAGTGACCATTTCCTTCTCTAAGAGATCTTCCCAACCTAGGGATTGAACCTGGTTCTCCTGCATTGCAGGCAGATTCTTTACCACCTGAGGCATCAGGGAAGCCTAAGTCTATTATTTATGAGGGTTTTTCGCATTGCAAACTACTTTTTTTTTCCTCACAGCCTCTCCCATGGAAAAATTTGAGATTAAAAAAAATTTAGTTGTATCCCGGTCTTGGAGATGATGCCTGGGTTTTTATATTTTTTCCTTTTACATAAATAAATATATACATATTTTCAAAACCTCTGAGCAATGGTCACCTCAGGTCAGTCTTTTTATATTTATTGATGGGATGTTTTTCTTTTAAAAAATTTAAATAAAACTCTTTAATCTTACCTTCTGACTGAGTTTTAGTCATTCATACCATTCCATTCTATTAACTGAAAGAATTCTCATTTTTGAATTTCATTTGCATTTTATTAATAAGACCAGAAGATGCTAAACTTCAGTTGCTCCTTCCTAAAAAGAAATGGGAGAAAGAGCAGCCATGATTAGGCAATTTGTCTGTGCATGAATATTCTTAAGAGGTATGAAGGAAATAAAACATGTTAAAAAGAAGATCAGTGACACAACTCTAGATTCCTATGATTTGTCGTAAAGTTGACACTTACTCAAGAGACTCAGCTTCTTTTGGAAGCTAATTTAGCATTCATCTGTATAAACTTCTTTAGTCCCTAAGGTTGTGAGTCAGAAACTTAGAATTCTCTAGAGAAGTCCCCACTTCTGTTCATTCCAAAAACCCAATTAACCTGACTTAACAAAAATCTTCCCTAGCCATACATTTCTTGAAATTTTCTTTGAACACATCTATTTGATGACCTCAGCAAAGTTCTCAAAATACTTCAACTTTCCCTAAGAATTTGTTTTTCTTTTGCTTCCACAGATAATGCTAGATCAATGCTAATAAAATCCTAGTAAAAGAGGAAGTCATTTTACTTCTTTAAATTATTTTTATCATCCATATCCTTGTTAACTCAAAACTACATAGAAATAATTTTTCTTTATGCCAGTCCAGATAAAATTTAATTAGCATATTGCATTTTAAATCAATAATTTTCTATGACTTTGCAATCTTTATAACCTTTCTCTCTAATATTTGAAGAATAATCTACCCTTAATTTTAATACTGTTGGATACTTTAATTTTATTTTAAAATTTTGAGATTTTGATATAATGATCATTGATAGCTTTGTAATCTGCTTTCCTTCTACTAGAAATAACATAAGGCTAACCTCTAGTGATGTGGTTATAGAATGGAAAGATGTGAATTGAGAGAATTCTTGATACATTTGCAAAATTATTTTTCCAAAGCTTAACATTTTACTGTACTACTGCAGTATTTGCACAGACTATTTTTTGCATATTTTCTAGAACCAGAAATGGTATCTATTCTTTCTATTTATATAAAACATTACTTTGTTTTACTTTTTATTACTATGATTGCTCAGTAATTTGAATATTACCTCTATGTTTATTTATTACTTATATTTACTTTTTATTATTCTTGTCTCTTGGTATTTTGATAGTTTTCCTCTTAAATTGTATGAGCTCTTAATTAACACTCTTGTCTCTGTAAATACCTTTCCAATTTGTAGTTTTCCTTCTTATTTTTGACATGCAGTTTAAATTTTCATTAAGATTTTCATTTTATCCCTGAAAAATATGAATGAAATTTCACCTATGGTTTTATTTAGTTTTGTTTCNGGCTGGATGGCATCACTGACTCGATGGACACGAGTCTGAGTGAACTCTGGGAGTTGGTGATGGACAGGGAGGCCTGGCATGCTGCAATTCATGGGGTCGAAAAGAGTCGGACACAACTGAGTGACTGAACTGAACTGAACGGAATATACATAAAACAAAATAGACCTATTATATTATTTTCTCTATGGAAAAGTGAGATCTGAGTAGCAAGAAGCAATTTTTTTCTAGATATATTTCTTATTTATTTTTGTAGTATACTTTTGTTGATTAGATAAAACTAGCAGTTCAAAAATGTATGCAACAAAAAGTATCCTTCCCATCTTTTCCCCCAGTTGTCCAGTTTCTATACCCATCCAACAGGTAACCTCTGCTTAAGTGTCTCATATGTCATTTTAGACTGTCTTTATGAATATGCAAGCTTTAGTTTTTTTTTTTTTTTTTTGGCAACAGCATGAGCTTCTTTTGGTTTAGGATGGGAGGAAAGATGATAGGAACTAACCCTTCTAGCAATGACATAACATTCCCATGGTGGCACTTGCCTTAGTGCATCAGACAGATGAGGGCTAGAGTTAGAGATCACAGAAAAACAAAGTGAAAGAGGAAAATGAAAAGGATAACAGGAAGAAGGCAGAAATCTATTTTGCTTCTATCCAGGGTAAGGGTTCCAGTCCAGGGGTGCCAGGAAGTGACTGATGGATGTGCTCACCCGCAAAGAGGCTCCCACCTTAGCCCAAGCTGAGGCATTACATGTCTTAGGCCCCCTAAACATGCGTCACGTGGCTCACAATGAAGGCCCAGGGTGGTGTGAGCATACTGGACCATGTTCATTCACCTGAGGGCCAGGAAAGCAAGTGCTGCAGAAATTTTTCTTCTGGATGGAACTCAGCAGTCCATCTGTGGCCTGAGACTAGAGAAAGCTCTATCAGTTCAGTTCAGTTCAGTTCAGTCGCTCAGTCGTGTCCGACTCTTTGCAACCCCATGAATTGTAGCACCCCAGGCCTCCCTGTCCATCACCAACTCCCAGAGTTCACTCAGACTCATGTCCATCGAGTCAGCGATGCCATCTAGCCATGTCATCCTCTGTCGTCCCCTTCTTCTCCTGCCCCCAATCCCTCCCAGCATCAAAGTCTTTTCCAATGAGTCAACTCTTTGCATGAGGTGGCCAAAGTACTGGAGCTTCAGCTTTAGCATCATTCCTTGCAAAGAAATCCCAGGGTTGATCTCCTTCAGAATGGACTGGTTGGATCTCCTTACAGTCCAAGGGACTCTCAAGAGTCTCCAACACCACAGTTCAAAAGCATCAATTCTTCGGCACTCAACAACCCCTAAATGAGAGGTTATATCTGCTACTGTTGCATGTTTGAGGAGCCTGCTGAGGGTGAATACCCGGAGGAGTGCAGAACATGGGTGTTCAGTGCAGAACACGGGTGTTCAGGCGTCCATTTCCATCACTTTGCAATGTGCGGTTGGAAACACTTGGCCTAATGAGTATCCTCTGAGGTCAGCCTTCGGCTAATTAACTCAGTCTTTGACATTCTGAGTTGATGTACTTTGTCAGAAAATTCTTGGAATTTAGGAAGATTTGTTTATAAATGGTTGGCCTGATTTTTTTTTAACACTATTTTATAAACATACACCCACACACTTTATCTCTTATAAAACAGCAGTGAATTGGAAGGCAGATTTGTGTCTGAGATGTACAGTTCTTCCCATCAGCCTTCAGCTATTCCAAAATAATTCAAGAAATCTAGTTTGAATTTCAAAGATGTTTCTAAACCTATGTTTTTGCTTCATTTTGTTATCCTAAAAATTCTCTTAATTTTCCTTAATTTTTTCCTGTGTAATTGTTTTCATGTGCTTCTGTTCCTTACATTTGCAAAATAATACTCAGAAAGCTCTATGTAGTAGATCAGTCCCAGAAGAGCCACTCAACAGTAAATGCATTAGAGTCATGGCTTTGTGTTTTCTCTTCTTTTCTTTCTTCATTAATTTTATACTGAGCTTCACTGGGTGTCCTTCACCAAAAAAACTGGATGAAGGGACAGATGCCATTGACATTCAACTTGTTTGTATCTATCAAAGCTATTTTAGGATTTAAATAATTAGTTCTGTGAGTCAGACATATGCAGAAGAAGAAAGAAAAATGCTAAAGGGTGTGCTACATAGTGAGAATTTAAAAGTTTATGATGTTTCAGCAAAACATAAAACTTGAACAGAATCTCAAATGTGATTCTTCCTTGTCTCTGAATTGTTGATCAAATACTCTATTCATGTGCAAAGTGATGTCAACATAACAAAACTCATTGCAGCGTGATTTTTCTAGCAAAAGATTAGAAAAACTTAAACACCTCTAGGAGACTGTTTAACAAACTATGGTGTATCAGTAAAACAAAATAGATTAAATGTTTGAAAAAAAAGCATAATAATGTCTAAAATACATTGTTGAGAGAAAATTCTAGGTATCTACTATGCTCCAGATATTCTGCAGGGTCTTGAAGAAGTGGAAGAAAGGTTTTGTGATCTAGAGGATGTCATGGTTTACTGGAGAGATGCAAAATCAGGGTGAGTGAGATATGAGGGTGATGCGATGGAATTAGTAACTTCTGGGAAAAGAGAAAAGGCTGGGTCACTGTCTTAGTCAGTTCAAGCTGCAATAAAAATACCATAGACTGTACGGCTTAAGCAACAGAAATTGATACTTTCTTGGTTCTGCAGGCTGAGAAGTGAAAGCACCAGTGGACTGGGTTCTGGTGAGAGCCTTCTGAATGGTTTCCTCACTTGGTGGAGGGGAAGAAGGAAGCTTGCTGGCGTCTCTTCTTATAGAAGTGCTAATCTCATTCATGAGGGCTCTACTCTCATGACCTAATCGCCTGTCAAAGATTCCACCTCCTCAGGAGTTAGGATTTCAACATAGGAATTTTGGAGGGACACAAACACTCTGTCCGCAAGGTTTCATGAAGCAGAGGATCCTTGAGTTGGATCTGGAAGAGTGAGAGGCACACCAGTTTGGCAAGGTGAGGAAGGACTTGGTCACAGAGGTGCTGAGTGGCAGGTCTGGCAGATCTGTGGGCTGCAGGCGCACACATGGTCCGAGAGCATGCTGTTCAGCGCGGCCCTCTGTTGCCTCAACGGTTCAAAGCTGCAGAGCAAAGCCACAGGTGCCTATAACCCCTGTCCTAGACCAGCTGTAAAGGATGGGGTAGCTCATTCATCATAGGTTTTTTGCATTAACTTCTATTTTTTATAGAATTCCACTAAGATATTACTTTTATTCTGATTACTGCACTTTAGGAGCGTCTCATTAAATTTCGTGCAGAGGGGAGTGCCTCCTTCTCCTCACCCATCTAGCTCCAGGGTATGTTTTACCTTAAGCTCTATACTGAATATAACAACAGGACCTGCTTCTCCTTAACAGAACCTTCTGACCAACCTTGTTATCTTAATACTCAAGTTGGGGGAGTGGGTCTGGTAAGACCTTTCTATTGTTAGTAACCAATTGAAAAAGTATATAAAGCCCTACCCAAACTAGTGAGTGGGGCACTCTCTGCCCCCTTCTGGTGTCTATGTTAGGAGACTTCTCTATTCCTTTTACACTGGAGTAAAACTCTGCTACACAAAACTGAGTGATCAAGCCTTGTCTCTGGCCCTGAATTGAGATTCTCTCCTCAGAGGCCATGAATTGCAAGCTATCAACCTCGCCTCTGAGACAATCACTGGGTGGGGAGGCCCCCACTCCTCACTGGATGGGAACTTCCTCCTTCTAATCCCTTCTCCCTTCAGGCTACACTTAGTAACTGATGGAGGGGGTGCTAAGCAGAGAAAAGCCAGCAAGGCTTGCCCACCTCATTCCCTGGAGGCGTCTAAGCTTATGGCAGGGCTTAGCCAAAGGAGGGGTAAAACCCTAAGTGTCAACTGTCACTGTCACTGTTCAATCACTAAGCCTGTCTCACTCTTTGTGATCCCAGGGACTATACCATGCCAGGCTTTCCTGTCCTTCACTATCTCCTGTAGTTTGCTAAAACTCATGTCCATTGAATCAGTGATGCCATCCAACCATCTCATCTTCTGTCAAGTCATCCCCTTCTCCTCCTACCTACAATCTTCCCCAGCATCAGGGTCTTTTCTGATGAGATGACTCTTCGCATCCAGTGGCCAAAGTATCGGAGCTTTGCTTTTTTCTTTTCCCCTTTCTTTCTCTTCCCATGACCATGAGAAACCTGGATACTTTACCTACTGAAAGGAGGCTCTGCTTGTGTCTGTATGTGAGCTTCCAGAAAGACCTCAAGCTCAGCTGTGGGGAGTAGGCTGCCTGGACAGCCTCTCACTGCTGAGCTGACAAGTTCCACCTCCGCCTTTTAGACTCTTCTCAGGGACAAAGGCAGTGGCCAGGGACTTGATCATTTTCCACTCACCCTGACCACTTTAACAAGCAGTCTTTGCTGCTGCCGAGCTCCTGTTGGGGGTGGAGAGAAATTTCAAACCTCTTTCCGGGTCTGACCACTTCACTTCCATCACTTTCCCCTGCTCACTCCGCTCCTGACCCATGGCCCCTTTGGTGTCCTCTAGCACCTCAGGGATGCTGTTATCTCAGTGCGTGGGACTCACTGTTCTCTGCATGACTTTCTGTCCCTGAATGTCTGCGTGTTGACAGAATCATAAGTCTCCTTAGCCAGGCTCCTTTACCAAGCTCTCTTTATAAAAATGACACTGTTCCCCCATCTACCTGCCCACTCCTGTACTTCCTGCTCAGCCCTGTTTATTTTGTTCCTCAGCACATACATCTCTAACTTCTATTATATTGATCATCTTTTTCCATTAGAATATAAGCTTCATGAAGGCAAGAACTTGCTCATTTTTCTTCTGGGTTTTCTGGTTCCCAGAGTGGGGCCTGGGGCAGTATAAGCATCCTAAACACCAGAACAGAAGTACTGCAAAGTACCCAAAGTTCAGATGTTCAGGAACATCAAAATTGATTATAAGTTAAACTTTCCATCAGGTATTTGTTATTATGTAAACACTCTCATAAGCCCCAGTTCTTCATAAACTCCGTATTTATGGAATCACTCAACATAAATACTTGTATTAAACACATGGCTTGTGTGCACACCGGGTGAGCCCACTTACAGTACCCGCCACGTGACTGCTCAGCCGTGGTTCCCCATTCAATAAGTAGTATTATTTGCCTTGTATCTACAATCTCAATTCAGAGTGTTTTCATTTCTCCATGGACACCAAATGTTCAAGTTGGGCCTGAAAACACTTTTGCTTATTTTCCTTCCAAATTAGTTAAACAACTGAGATGTTACAAGTTTTTCTTTCCTTCTCTTAGTTATCTAATTCTTTCCAAGAACATGACCCTCAAGGATAGTATACATAAAATATTGTTATAAAGACTGTTGATTTGACTCATGAAATCGCATTGGCATTTCATTCAGAGGGTTGAAAACACTGTTGAAGGACTGTTGTGGCAGAATTCTTATTCTGTGGGTTGAATTCACCTGTCATTCACGTTCTGATTCTAAGCACTCCAGAAAGTCATATCATAGTTTATATATTTTATATTAGATATATATTACATGCCATATATACATATATATTTAGATATTCTATATATCATATGATAGTTTAAAAAGTGTCTTATTATGGAAAGTGTCAAATATATATAAAGTAGACAAAATAGTATAAGGAATGCCACAGAGGATGATGATGGTTGGATGGTATCGTTGACTCAATGGGCATGAGTTTGAGCAAACTCGGGAGATAGTGAAGGACAGGGAAGCCTGGCATGCTTCAGTCCATAGGATCACAAAGAGTCGGACACAATTGAGCAACTGAACAACAGCAACAATGGTACTTGTCACCTAGCTTTCATAATTATCAACTCCTATTCCTATTTCAACATAATTGTCAGCTCCATAATCCTATTTCATCTATACATTCATGTACTTTCTCTTCTTCAGATTATTTTGAAGAAAATTCCAAGCATCACATTATTTCATATGTAAATACTTTAAAAGACAAGGCCTCTTATAAGATAATTATAAACCTTTAAACCAATTTAATTCCTGAAGACCAAAGGGAAATTATTGATGATCAAATTTTAACATTGGGAAAATCACAGTTTTACTGGATTTTTTTTTGTTCATTATATTAAGTTTTTAAAAAATTGGACAAGCATAATTTTGGACAAACCATGTAATGTCTGACTGGAAGTGTCTAAACAGGGGTAATAATCATAACTTCCTTCTATGAAGATAAAAACATAGAAGCATCAGAGAAATATTTAAGCATCAGATTAAAATTTCTTTAATCTTCTGATTTTATCTTAGGATGAAAATATATCTTGCATTCCATATATGTATGTCTACTTCATTATGCACAGGCTTAAGAAAAGACACGGTAAACGAAACAGCCACAAGTCTTCCTTGACTCACTGCTGTTTCCCTAGTTCTTACATATGCCATATGTCTGGCATATAGTAGAGGCTCACTAGATACCTACTGAAAGGATAAATTACTTTAGCAATGTAAGTTAAGGATTGCATGTCATAGTTGAAACTCTTTAATAAAAAGTCCAAACTACTGGAGGGTGGCAATACTGCTAAGTCTAACTGGGTGTCTACTCCAGCAAATGCCAGCCTAGATGCCTTCCTCTCCTTTTCCCTCCTTTCTCTTTGTTCTCTCCTCTTTTTTCTTCCAGCAAGTTCATATGATCCAGCTCCTCATTTACACTGTCTTAGTCTTTGAAATCTTTAATGTGCTGCCTGACTTGGTATTTCACATTCATTTTTTTTTAAATTTTTATTTATTTATTTTTGGCTGTGCCAGGTCTTCGTTGCTGATGAGAACTTCCCCTAGTTGTGGAGAGTGGGGCTACCCTCTAGTTGCAGTGTGCAGGCTTCTCATTGCGGTGGCTTCTCTTATTGCAGAGCACAGGCTCAGTTGTTGCAGTGCATGGGCCTAGCTGCTCTGTGGCATGTGGGATCCTTCTAGACCAGGGATAGAATCTGTGCCTCCTGCATTGGCAGGCAGACTTCTCACCACTGAGCCACCAGGGAAGACCTTACATTCATTTTCTTACTTAAAAAGAGTTGACAGTAAAAAAGTTGAAAATAATAAGAAATTGTCACCAGTTCCTTCCTGTCAAAAGTGGAGGCAACAGTTTGATATAATTTTCTCTCAGCATAATGAATTGGGAATCCATGAACTTGAGCTGGCTAGTTACTTTCCCTTCCTAACTGTTTATCCTGTGGACCTTGGGCTTGTTTAGTTAGCCCCCACAACTGAGTAAACCAATTCTCTTTCTATATACATACATATCCTAAGANCAGTTTGATATAATTTTCTCTCAGCATAATGAATTGGGAATCCATGAACTTGAGCTGGCTAGTTACTTTCCCTTCCTAACTGTTTATCCTGTGGACCTTGGGCTTGTTTAGTTAGCCCCCACAACTGAGTAAACCAATTCTCTTTCTATATACATACATATCCTAAGATTACTCTATATACCTTCTCCTTTTTTCTTCTTTAATGTTTATTTCTTTGGCTGCCTCGAGTCTCAGTTGCTGCGCTTGGGATATTGGTTGTGTCATGTGATTTCTTTCTTTGTGTTGCACAGACTCTCTAGTTGTGGCTCACGGGGCTTCAGTAGTTGCTCCGTGGCATGTGGCAGGGATCAAACCCACAGCCCCTGCATTGCAAGGCAGATTCTTAACCACTGGACCACCAGGGAAGTCTCCTCTTCTCCTTTTCAACCTCTGGCTATCCGATGACCCTCTGCAGTATAGCTCTAATATATCCTGTTAATACTATTAAGTCTAAAAATAACGGAAATTTAGCCTAAGTCATTTAGTTGTCCCAATATCAGCATCTTCATAACTAATATTTTCTAGCAAATGGGATTTCTATTCTTTCTTTAAATAATTCCCTTGCAGGCAGCAGTCTCACTTGTAAGATCTCTTCTTCTTTAATCTCCAGTCCTAACTGCTGCCAGTTGGGTTTTTCTAACATGGACTGACCACATCACCCTCTGGCTTAAAAACCATCAGTGATTTTCCAGAATCCATTAAGCACAAGCAAGACCTCCTGACATGGTACATACATTCACTCTGTTTTTGTTTTAACCTCCCCTTTTCACTGTTCATCTACTCTGCTTCTTGTGCCCTCATATCCCAGCTCTTGCATTTCTTAAAGTGTGCCTTTCCAGAGCCAAGGAAGTGATTCTTTGGAAGAAATCACCAGCTGCTAAAAGACATGTTTGTGAGCCAAACTGCTGTCAATAAGGTAAAGATCAAAATAAACATCTTTCTGAGAAGTCTTTTACATTATCTATGTAATCTTAATGAATCAAATAACTGCGATGGTGTGGTCAGTCACCCAGAGCTAGATATTCTATAGTGTGAAGTCAAGTGGGCCTTAAGAAGCACTGCTGTTAATAAAACTACTGGATGTGATAGAATTCCAGTACAGCTATTCAAAACCCTAAAGAATGATGATATCAAAGTGTTGCACTCAATATGTCCACAAATCTGGAAGACCCAGCAGTGGCCACAGGACTAGTAAAGGTCAATCCCAATCCCCAAGAAAGGTAGTACCAAAGAATGTGCTAACCATCAGATAATTGCACTCATCTTCCATGCTAGTAAGGTCATACTTATAANGGTCAACAGAGTGTTTCCTCCTTGGCATGATGGCTTTTGACCGCTATGTGGCCATCTGTAACCCTCTGAGATACCCTGTCATCATGAGCAAGGTGGTGTATATCCTTATGGCTTCTGTTTCATGGCTCTCTGGTGGAATCAACTCAATTGTGCAAACATCTCTTGCCATGCGATTGCCTTTCTGTGAGAATAATATTATCAATCATTTCTTATGTGAAATACTGGCTGTTCTCAAGCTAGCTTGTGCTGATATATCCCTCAATATTGTTACTTTAGCAGTGTCAAATATGGCTTTCTTGGTTCTACCCCTTCTGGTCATTTTTTTCTCCTATATGCTTATCCTCTATACCATCTTGAGAATGAACTCAGCCACAGGGAGACACAAGGCCTTTTCTACCTGTTCAGCACATCTGACTGTGGTGATCATATTTTTTGGTACCATTTTCTTCATGTATGCCAAACCCAAGTCTCAAGACCTCCTTGGACAAGACAATTTGCAAGCTAGAGAAGGGCTTGTTTCCATGTTTTATGGGGTGGTGACCCCAATGCTAAATCCTATAATTTATAGCTTGAGAAACAAGGATGTAAAAGCTGCTGTGAAATATTTACTGAGTCAGAAATCTGTTAACCAATTAAGACCAAAGTGAAGTGTGGTTTTAGTGTATCAAGAAAAGACATGGCATTAGTAGGCAACCATTGATGACCTTCTTTGGGGAAACCAAAGTTATGCATGGAGATTTTCATTCTTTGTCTTCACTAGCTCATCTTAGCTACAATCCCTGGGTTCAGTAGTCTGCTATAAACTCAGATTCCAATAGGTTCTGATCCACATTTCAGAAAGACAGTCAATTACTTTAGAACCTTATCCCTGGTGATATCTGAAATGATTTTTTTTTTTTTTTTGGTGTACTGTGTAGTTGTTGTTGTTCAGTCACTAAGTCATGTCTGACTCTTTGTAACCCCATGGACTGCAGCACGCCCTCTCCTGGAGTTTGTTCAAACTCATGTCCATTGAATTGGTGATGCCATCCAACCGTCTCATCCTCTGTTGCCCCCTCTCCTGCCCTCAGTGTCTCCCAGCACCAGGGTGTTTTCTAATGAGTCAGCTCTTCACATCAGTTTGCCAAAGTATTGGAGATACAATATTGGAAAATATCACACACACTCTTTGAAAATAGCTAGTAAGGAATATAAATTCTGCTCCATCACAAATCACTTAATGTTGGGAAAGTTATTCATTTTTTTCTAAAATGCACCTCCCTTATTTGAATGAAAGGGAGTAATTAAACATTGCTCTCAGTTTTATTATGCAGATTCAGTAAGTTGTACAAATCACCCAGCATAGTGTCAATTCATAGTAATTTCCTTTGTAGAGGACATTGAACTTGACTTTTTCTTTTGGCTCAGAATTTAAAAATTGAAGTAGAGGCTCCAAATTTAAGATGAATGGCACCAACTTGCACTTTAAAAAAATTTTTAAGCTATCAGTTGTTAGAGGCAGACATCTTCCCTTTGCCTTCCTATTAGTATCAACCACCACTATTCTTATCTACATTATATAATGTGAACTTCAAGAAAACAGAAGATAGAATCAAGGAAGCCTTTTATAACATAAGAAGTGCTCAGTGAATGGTGAGAGGTGTTTCACTACTGTTCCTATGAAAGAATGGGAAGACTGTTCTTACGCAAGCCAAGTAAGGTGATTCTGCAAAACCTGTTGAGGTTTTGGCTGCCTGCAAAGAAGAACTGATATTTGGCTTGATGAACGGAGGATTGCTGAGCCTTTTCTCTCTAGGCTGTAGTCTAGGAGGGGAGCTACACTAGCAGAGTGCTGTAGGATGGGTATGTTAGGGCTGAAAAAACCAGAAACTTTTTAGTTTGCCTGAAATACTTTTTTTCAGCTGTGAAGACTGAAATTTGTGACTGGGAAGAGAAATTCATTTTATATATATAAATTTCATTTTATATGCCAATGAATTGAAATTTCTCAATAAACCTATTACAGGCTTTTGAGTTAGTTGTTGTTGTTGTTGTTTACTTTCTGTAGATTCTTTTGCCGTAGCTGAGCACAGTATGTCATTGGTCCACACCACCAGTCTTTTGTGACAGTTGGGTTCAGCCTTATGATACTACCTAAAATTTCTCTTTCTTATTGGTATTAGAACCATAGTATGACCCCAGGCATCCTAACTGAGAGCTGTACTCCCTGCCAATCTATGTCCTTAGGTAAATCCATATTTTTGATGTGTGTGATCTGGTCACTGAAATCCTGCTGCCTGTCTCCTGTCCCCCTCTGGGTTGGAGGGTTGTCACTGTAGCAAACCTCTAACTGTGGGTTCTTCTCCTCTGGCTTGTATCACAATGGGTGCTGCTTTTGGTTCTATTTAGACAGGTATGTCAAGCCTTGTAGGTGAAGTGTAATCCACTGGGATGAGCCCTACATTTCAGTCTGCTGAAAGTTTGAATCTTTGGAAACTTTGACCTATGCTACCAAGGATTTAACATATGTCTGTATGTACATGGTCCTGCTTCTGTTGTCCCAGGCAATTCCTTAGCATCTTATTTTTTCCCCCACAAAGCAAAGGGTGCTAGCATCTCAAATGCATTTTTACATCAAACTGAATGCTTTATTTATAAAAATTGATTAAAATTATTCTTTCCATTGCCATATTAAAAGTTGGTGCTATGTTGCTTCAGTTTTGACAAGTTCTGCTCATGTTGATGAATGCTTGAAAAATTAACAGTTTTAAAACTAATCTGCCCTCCCAAGAAATTGAGAAGTCTCAGAAAGATTGTATGTGTATTATCTTGTGATATCCCTGGAAGAAGGCAAGGCACCTCACTCCTATATTCTTGCCTGGAGAATCCTGGCAAGGATTCTGACAGGCTACAGCCCAGAGGGTCGCAAAGAGTTGGACATGATTGAAGTGATTTAACGTACACTCATACATTTTGTGATAAAGTAATAGATATTTTATAAATTTTTTAAAAATGGAAGAAAATAGGGAAAATATTGTTAGCAATGTTGATACCTCCTACAGGTGACCACCATTAACATTTTATTATTTGTGTTATTAACTTGAGGCATAAAATTAATCGTTTTAAAGTTGATTTATTTTGATGCACCCATATGCACTTGAAATTGCTATTTTGAAAAAAAAATTTAACATGTATACAACTCATTAGGTTTCATAGAATAGATTCTAGACAAATTACTCTAGCAGGTGATATGATGTTTTAGTTTCTCTTGTTAAATTATATGCCCTCCCCCCCAAATTATATTACCTGCTGTCAATGTCACTGTAAATGTTTCCTCAGATGTTTGCAGCTCTGGCTTGTGTGTACATGTGAGTGTATACATAGATTATAAACTTTGAATTTTGGAAATCTTCAAATAATAAAAATAAAGTTATATAATAGAACTTCGTGCACTAATCAATCAGTTTAAAGAACTGTTAGTTCATTGTTACATTGATATCTAGACCCACTCCGTTCCTTTCTCTAGGTTTTTAAGTAAATATTGGATACATATGTGAATATAAATAATTTTGTATTTTGAAATAATTCAGACTTATAGAAAATTGCAAAAATCACAGAGAATTTTCCTTAAGCTTTCCCTGAGAATCTACTGATATTACATCTTACTACATTTGCCTCACCATTTCTTCATATAGTTATATATGTATATATGTAAGAGTATAAATACATATATAGAGAACTGTTTGAGAGTGAGGTACATATACTATGACTCTTGACACCTAAATATTTCATTCAGTTGTTACCATAAACAGAATATAATTGTTGACATGAAGAAAAAATACTTTTTGATTTAGCAGTCAGCAAAACACTGACCCTGAGCCTTCGCTTACCACCTATGTTTGTGTGGTCTTTGAACTAGGAATGGTTTTTAATTGTTGAAAAATTAAAAAAATATATATATAATTCTTTATCAGTTCAGTTCAATTCAGTTCAGTGACTCAGTCGTGTCCGATTCTTTGTGACCCCATGAATTACAGCACGCCACGCCTCCCTATCCATTACCAACTCCCGGAGTTCACTCACACTCACGTCCATCGAGTCAGTGATGCCATCCAGCCATCTCATCCTCAGTTGTCCCCTTCTCCTCCTGCCCCCAATCCCTCCCAGCATCAGAGTCTTTTCCAATGAGTCAACTCTTCGCATGAGGTGGCCAAAGTACTGGAGTTTCAGCTTTAGCATCATTCCTTCCAAAGAACACCCAGGACTGATCTCCTTTAGAATGGACTGGTTGGATCTCCTTGAAGTCCAAGGGACTCTCAAGAGTCTTCAACACCACAGTTCAAAAGCATCAATTCTTCGGCGCTCAGCTTTCTTCACAGTCCAACTTGTACATCCATACCTGACTACTGGAAAAACTGTAGCCTTGACTAGATGGACCTTTGTTGGCAAAGTAATGTCTCTGCTTTTCAATATGCTATTTAGATTGGTCATAATTTTCCTTCCAAGGAGTAAGCATCTTTTAATTTCATGGCTGCAATCACCATCTGCAGTGATTTTGGATCCTATCTCCTCCATAAATTGGAGTCTAAAAAATAATCACTAGTTGCCTTTAACCCTAGTCTCTTATTCCAGAGGTCATTGTCCTGCCTTGCTTGTTCAATATCTAAACAATATTTTTTTTCAACTACTTTGGTTTTCTAAAAGTTCATGGTGGGATTGCATGCACAGCTCTAGCTAACTTAATGTCAAAATCAGATGTTCCTTCTTAGCTTTTCTGATTGCATAATTTTTCACTTTTTCAAGAAATATTATACTCATATATTATTCTGCATCTTCATTATCACTATATTTTATTCTTAAATCTGTAAATATTTAAATGCTTGTTGCTTATCTTTTTTCCCAACTTTCCCCATTCATCTTTTATTTGAATGAAGATTATCCTACCATTGATTGCCAAAGGGGATTATGAGTATAGCATTCTTTGGGTCTTATATGTTTAAAACTATTTTTAATAGTATTGATATTTGAAGGACAGCATGACTAGATATTGGAGAAGCCAATGGCACCCCACTCCAGTACTCTTGCCTGGAAAATCCATGGGTGGAGGAGCATGGTAGGCTGGAGTCCATGGGGTCACAGAGTCAGACATGACTGAGCAAATTTCCTTTCACTTTTCACTTTCATGCATTGGAGAAAGAAATGGCAACCCACTCCAGTGTTCTTGCCTGGAGATTCCCAGGGACGGGAGAGCCTGGTGGGCTGCTCTTTATGGGGTCGCACAGAGTCAGACACAACTGAAGCAACTTAGCAGCAGCAGCATGACTAGATGTAAATTTCTTGGTATGCATTTTCTTTCTTGGGTGTTTTGTAAATGCAACTCTACTGTTTGATCTTTTTCAGGCAGGAGAAGACTCTTGAGAGTCCCTTGGACTTCAAGGAGATCCAACCAGTCCATTCTGAAGGAGATCAGCCCTGGGATCTCTTTGGAAGGAATGATGCTAAAGCTCAAACTCCAGTACTTGGTCTACCTCATGCAAAGAGTTGACTCATTGGAAAAGACTCTGATGCTGGGAGGGATCGGGGGCTAGAGGAAAAGGGAACCACAGAGGATGAGATTGTTGGATGGTGTCACCGACTCGATGGACGTGAGTTTGAGTGAACTCTAGGAGATGGTGATGGACACCGAGGCCTGGCATGCTGTGATTCATGGGGTGGCAAAAAGTCAGACACAACTCAGCGACTGAATTGAATGTTGGACTAATTCTTTGCCCCTATAAGATGTTAACTATTTTGTTTAAAGATTTGAAGATTTTTGTGTTTATCTTTACACTCCAGTACAGTAGCTTTACTGAGGTACATGTCAGAGTTGATTATGCTGGGCTTATTTTTCCCAACACCTAGCAAACACTTTCAGTATATTATTTGCAAAAAACGATATTCTAGACTTAATTTTTAAATATTTATTTTAACTTCTTGTTTTATTTCCATTTTAGAGGCTCAAATTTTATTTATAAAAGACACAGTATTTCTTCTTTTCTTGTGGTTCATTGGATATATTTTCTTGATCTTATTTTCATTTTGTTGATCGTTTCCCTTTCTTCAATGCCCTATTTAAATCTCATTGTAATCTACTTTACCTTGGCTACTTTTATTTTAGTCTTCATTTCTAAGATGGCTTTGTTTTTTACTTATTATCTTCTGAGTTCAAACAATTTTCATTTCTTCCTGATACATTCCTTGATCAATTTCTTTTTAAGTTTTTGTATTTCTGATTTTAAGTATTTCTCTCAAATGCTTATTTGAGGTTATTAATATCAACTTGTAGTATTGTTTTACAATTTAAGTTGCCTCTTTTTTTTCTTTCTTTGAGGATAAGGGGCAGAAGTTTCCATCTAGTGAAGTATTTTGTTTCTCATATTCTAATTCATTTTCTAATAGCTTTGATTACAGTCTGTTCTCATTATTTCATAATTCAGATTAGTTTATAAGATTCTAGGTCAGGAGTACCCTGATCTGTCTGTGTTTTGAATAAGAATATCCTTAAAATAAAGAGAACCTTATAACAGCATTAGCTTGCTAAAGCCACATTTATCCTTGTGGTGAGGGCGCTCGAGCTCTGCTTGTCCTTTTTTCCCTTCTTTATCTTATCTAACCAAGAAGGAATTGTAGGTCCTCTGATAGTTTAGAACATTTTTATTTGTCATGACCCAAATTATCTTTTTTGCTTCTTTATTCTTTTATTTCTAAATCTATAAAAGTGCCTCCTTTTCATCTCCTTTTGTCCTGAAAAATCATGACTTTAGAAGACAGTCACCTCAACTCATACAATCTTTTGTGTCTGGTCTGTATTCAGGGCTCTGTTTTAGTTTTCAGTTTAGTTCAGTTCAGTTGCTCAGTAGTGTCCGACTCTTTGTGACTCCACGGACTGAAGCACACCAGGATTCCCTGTCCATCACCAACTCCCAAAGCTTGCTCAAATTCATATCCATTGAGTTGGTGATGCCATCCAGCCATCTCATCCTCTGTGGTCCCTTCTCCTCCTGCCTACAATCTTTCCCAGCCTCAGAGGCTTTTCCAATGAGTCTGTTCTTCACTTCAGGTGGCCAAAGTATTGGAGTTTCAGCTTCAGGATCAGTCCTTCCAATGAATATTCAGGACTAATTTCCTTTAGGATGGACTGATGTGACCTCCTTGCAGTCCAAGGGACTCTCAACAGTCTCCTCCAACACCACAGTTTGGAAGCATCAGTTCTTTGAAGATCACCCCTCTTTATAGTCTAACTCTCACATTGATACATGACTACTGGAAAAGCCATAGCTTTGACTAGACAGACCTTTGTTGGCAAAGTAATGTTTCTGCTTTTTAATATGCTGTCTAGGTTGGTAATAGCTTTTCCCCCAAGGGGCAAGCGTCTTTTAATTTCATGGCTGCAGTCACCATCTGCAGTGATTTTGGAGCCCCCCCAAAATAAATTCTGTCACTGTTTCCATTGTTTCCCCATCTATTTGCCCTAAAGTGATGGGACTGGATGCCAGCCATGATCTTAGTTTTTTGAATGTTGAGTTTTAAGTCAACTTTTTCACTCTTTTCTTTCACTTTCCTCCAGAGGCTCTTTAGTTCTTCTTCGCTTTCTGCCATAAGGTTGATGTCATCTGCATATCTGAGCTTATTGATATTTCTCCTGGCAATCTTGATTCCAGCTTGAACATCATCCAGCCCGGCATTTCACATGAGATAATCTGCATATAAGTTAGATAAGCAGGGTGACAATATACAGTCTTAACATACTGCTTACCCAATTTTGAACCAGTCTTTTGTTCCATGTCCAGTTCTAAGTGTTGCTTCCTGACCTGAATACAGATTTCTCAGGATGCAGGTGAAATGGTCTGGTATTCCCATCTCTTGAAGAATTTTCCTCAGTTTGTTGTGATCCACAGTCAAAGGCTTTGACATAGTCAATAAAAGAGCAGTAGATGTTTCTTGGATCTCTCTTGCTTTTTTGATGATCCAACAGATGTTGGCAATTTGATCTCTGGTTCCTCTGCCTTTTCTAAATCCACCTTGAACATCTGGAAGTTCATGGTTCCTGTTCTGTTGAAGCCTGGTTTGGAGAATTTTGAGCATTTTACTTTACTAGTGTGTGAGATGAGTACAGTTGTGCGGTAGTTTGAGCATTCTTTGGCATTTCCCTTATTTGGGATTGGAATGAAAACTGACCTTTTCCAGTCCTGTGGCCACTGCTGAGTTTTCCAAATTTGCTGATATACTGAGTGCAGCACTTTAACAACATCATCTTTAGGATTTGAAATAGCTCAACTGGAATTCCATTGCCTCCACTAGCTTTGTTTGTAGTGATGTTTCCTAAGGCCCACTTGACTTTGCATGCCAGGCTGTCTAGCTCTGGGTGAGTGATCAAAGTATCATGGTGAACTGGCTGATGAAGATACTTTTTAAAATAGTTCTTCTGTGTATTGTTGCCATCTCTTCTTAAAGTCTGAGCATTTTCTGTATTCTGGTCGTGTGTGTTTGAATAGTTTTATCTGTTATTCTGTATTGTTTTTAGAGGATAGGGAGGGAGAGTGGATTTAACCAACTCCCATTATTATCAATTACCCATGAGTATACATGCATTTAAAAAATTTTTTATTTATTTATTGTTAATATAAATTTATTTATTTTAATTGGAGGCTAATTATTTTACAATATTGTAAATGAATCTCCAGTCCAGGTTCGATGCATGATACAGGATGCTTGGGGCTGGTGCACTGGTATGACCCAGAGGGATGGTATGGGGAGGGAGGTGAGAGGGAGGTTCAGGATGGGGAACACGTGTACACTCGTCGTGGATTCATATTGATACATGCATTTTTAATTGATTAAAAATTTCATTTCTGAATGTATTAGTGTTTAATTGCCTAAGGGTGAAATTAAACATATTTTATGTATAAATTTTCTATTCTTTATCCCAGTGTGTGATTTTTCTTTATTATTATTTGTTTTTAATTTTTACTTTATTTTGCTTTACAGTTCTGTATTGGTTTTGCCATACATTGACATGAATCTGCCATGGATGTACATGAGTTCCCAATCCTGAACCCTCCTCCCTCCTCCCTCCCCATATCATCTCTCTGGATCATCCCCTTGTACCAGCCCCAATCATCCTGTATCGAACATAGACTGGTGATTTGTTTCTTACATGNTATCTATTTTCTACTTGAATTTCACTTAGAAATTGTGCAAAACTAAGTGAATTGGAAATTCCTTTTATTTTCCTAAGGGCGTTCTATATACTAGGTTATTATTATTATGTCATACAAATTGCAAGTTTTTGCTAATTTCAATATCTTCATTATGCTTTTAACACTTTAAGTTTATTATGTTATTTGATTACATTTCCATGATAATTTCCAAGCAATTTTCAATAGAGAAGTTATTAATCTTATATATTATTGTGTAACCAGGTGGCTCTGATGGTAAAGAATCTGCCTGCAATGTGGAAGACCTGGGTTCCATCCTTAGGTTGGGAAGGTCTCTTGGAGGAGGGCGTGGCAACCCACTCCAGTGCCTGGAGAATCCTCATGGACAGAGGAGCCTGGTGGGCTATAGTCCATGGGGTTGCAAAGGGTTGGAAACGGCTGGGCAACTAAACACAGCACTACTTATAAAGGCATTTTGATTGATTGTCTTCAGTTCAGTTCAGTCACTCAGTCATTTCTGACTCTTTGCAAACCCATGGACTGCAGCATGCCGATTGATTGCCTTAGATTTTCCTTTTAAAAAAGTCTATTAGTACTGATATGTTTTTCTTCTATTCCTTTATACTCCTAAGCTTGTGTTACATGCATCTGCATAAGTTGCATTATTCATAATAATTAATGCTTATTAATAATGATTGTAAAAGTTACCTTTATCTTGGCTCTAACTTTCTTAGAAATGATTCATGTGTTTTAATGTGAAGAATGATATGACTGTTGGCTCAACATTATGTCTTTTACTATTAAAAATGTATTGCAACAGATTTTCAAATTAACTAATGTATTCATAATATTAATAATATTTTCATACCATTTTCTCCTCTTTTTTTAAATTTTATTTTTTATTGAATTATAGTTGATTTATAATGTGTTAGTTTCAGGTGTACAGCAAAGTGATTCATTTTTTATATACATATATATACACACACACACACACACACACTTCTACAATGTACAGGTCATACCTCCACAACAAAGAATTATGCAGCCTGATTTTTCTCTTCTCTACACTACATCCAAATGCCCAGTAATACCATACTCATGATACTATAAAATTTTTCTCTCAAGAGCCATAAAATTGTTCATTGCTTTTATAAAGTAAACATATTCCTGGGAATTGATTTTAACTTATAATAAAAGATAAGTGAAAAATCAAACATGGAAAGGTTTTTATTTAATCATTGGTGATAAAAGGCACTCATTAGAAACAATCTTGAATAGAGGAATGATAGGGTATATATTTCAAATCCATATGAATAAATGCATAGCTAATATAATGGTAATTAGATACAGAATGGCAACTGCATGGAAAGGGTCAAGGATAGTGTGCCCAGTTCTATAATCAGACATAGAAGATGAATAGGCCACACTATCATCTGCCACTCCTGCATGATGACAGAGTTCTGTAATATTGAATATTGCTGATATAATGACCTAGGGATTGACTTCTTCTCTTTTAGTGTCTCTACGCACTACCTCAGTGATTTTATTGATTTTAAATATCATTCATATACTAATGGCTCCCAAATTTCTATCTCTAGCCCAGACTTCTCTAAACACATGACTGTAGATGCTTCCTTGTAGTTGTCATGTTTAATCGGTAATTTGAACCAAACATGTCTAAAATGAATGCCTGATATTCTCCCACAGATCCATTTCAATTATAGACTTTTTTTGAATCAGTGAGTCACAGTTCTATCCTTTTCACTTTTCAGTATGAAAACCCTGAAGCCATTCTTGATGCCTCTCTTCCTTTATCACCCATACCCAATCCTTCTGGAAATCCTGTTGGCTCTCTCTTTTCAATATATCCAGAATTTCACTATTTATTATCATCTTCACAGTTATCAAATTGGCCTGGAACGACATCTTTTTTTTACAGTAGATTTCTTAAATCTTCCTGACTCTAAAGTTGTCCCCCACAAAATGATATTAGCACATGTGATGATTTTTTTAAGAATTTAAAATAATACTATGATATGTGAACATGATTCACATCTTAAACAAGAAGCTATGGATACCAAGTTAAGGTCTCAAACTCTGCTCTTCACTGTAGCTTCTAGGATCACTCTGTTGTGATAGTCTTTTACTGAAAGGAGGTCTGACTAAAGTAATTTATTAACAAATAAACTAAGCATATTTATTTATTTAAACTCTTTATTTTGTATGGTGATATGGGAGCACTGGTGGCTCAGATATTAAAGAATCTACCCGCAATGCAGGAAACACAAGTTCAATACCTGGGTCGGGAAGATCCCTTGGAGAAGGGGTGGCTATCTACTCCAGTATTGTTGCCTGGAGAATTCCATGGACAGAGGAGCCTAATGGGCTACAGTCCATGGGATTGTAGAATCAGAAACCACTGAGCAAGTAGCGCGCGCGCGCACACACACACACACACACACACACACAGTGGTATAGCCTGTTAACAAATAGTGTAGTGATAGTTTCAGGTGAACAGAGAAGGGACTCAAACTAAGCACATTTAAATAGCCTTTAAATATTTCTTCCTCCTAGTGTATATAGAGTGTAGTTTTTTAATTAAATTTTGAACTTAGGTTTTACTTTTTTTCTGTACACAAATGGGAACTGCAGTAAACAAGGCAGAATGAAACTTAGTATTTATCCAGTTCTTCTTTGATCAGAGTCCCAAGTATTTTGTGCTCAAACTTTTCACAATTTAAAATGGATTCTCCCTTTCCCTAACACTTTAAACAAAGCTCTGGAGTTATTTTCCCTAGGTTCTGATCACTTCTGAATTTCTCACCTCCTTGACAGTTAACATACCTCCCCACATTCTAAAAGTGTTAAGTAGTAAGATTCAGTCTCTTTCATTTAGCACTCTGAGTCAAAGTTCCCATAATTCTCACCTAAGAATTACCAGGTGTTATAAAACATACAGAATCAACAGATATCTCCTCTGGCAATTCTGGTTTGGATCTAAGTTGAACATTTGAACGATATTTTTAGCAAGTGTTCCAGGTAATCCTTATATTCAGGATGATTTGGGAAAGGTTCAGGATAGATTTAAAACAAGTAAAGTAGCACAGATATTAGTTTGTTCTCAGATTGTGGCAAATTAGTGAAATGAAAAATAAAAGACCATAACAGAAATTATTTAAAATCTTATTCACCTGAAGAAAATAAAAGCAGAAATATTTAGAAAAAGACAGTAATTAGACTTTCAGGTATCTAGTGGCATGGTTAAGTTTCCATTTATTTTGTGATTGCAAAGGTAAGCATTTGTTTCCTCTGAGTTCACATAAATATATTTGAAAAACATACATGGGAGTGGGCCACAGTGAGATGTTCCTTAAGACTGTGGGATCAAAGTTGCTTTCTTAGAGGTAAAAGAGTAAGTTTTCCACAAGGGGTTGAAGTTACTCATCTGTTGGAACTAATCACCTGCATGAGAGACCCCTCCAAGGATGCTAAATATAAATAATGCAAAGTATGAACTGAATGCTATTGCAGAGAGGCAGGACTGGAATGTGATACAGTTTGGTAAGCTGCTTTCTAATGAATTTGTCTCCTCTTTTGATAAAGAATGTTAAACAATGGAGGTTGCTCATAATGGAACACAGAATGATAAAGAAGTAATCAAAATGCAATTCTGGTTTACATATACAATTTTATCTTTGGAAGACAGAAAACAAAACATATTTGGATCATGCAGAAATTTACTCCATCCTGGATCTACTTGTGTAGATAAAATTATTCTTGCTGAAACGCCTGAAATCTGAGGACCCTCTCTCAGCCTATGATGATTTAACCAGATGGGTTACAAGACATTTTATTGAGTTTTGCCTCTGGATATCTGGTTGGTTCATCTCTCAGGCATTAAGTAGCTCATCCATATCCCTTTAAAACACAGACAAAGTTGTTGGAAAAGATAGCACATGCTGACAGTAGCTGATGAAGTATGGAACTATAGATTTTATTTTCACCCACTTAAACAAATAAGATGAATGTATATAGGTTCAGTGATTGTGATTACCTGGAATCAGTCTTTGTTATAAATGACTGTAGAGTTTGGATGGTAATAGGGTTAAGTTCTTCCTCCTTTCAACCAAATTACGTCAGATACCATGGTCATTGTTGTCTGGTAGTGAAATGAAAGTAAGCATGAAAATCCTAATATACTATTCTGCTTTTATTCAATAACACAAATCCCCTTCTGAATTAATAGAACTGTGCATCTATCTGAGAAAGAAAACAAAATTCTCATGTATAGTAATGGTACTTGAATTAAGAACACCAGCACAGTTCTTACTTGAATTCTTGTCTCCTACATGGTTCTTTTATGAATCAGTTCACCCTCAACTGAATTGTTTCTTGCAAGCTCTATTCAGGATAGAACCTTCTGTAATAATTATCTATGATTGTCTTACCATCTCTAAGTCTAAAATTAAAAGATATTCTGCCAATGCTAGCAAGAGTCACCTTCTCCATAGAATAAAGCCATCACCCACATATACTTAAGGGCATCTCTCTGATAAAGAGGAACTAAAGTATATGTATTGGTCTCATAATTTCCCAGCACCAATGAGGATGGAAAAGACAAAGAAAAACTGATTCATATGAAACATTGGTGAAAATATAATTTACGTAATTTTTCTCACATTTGTCAAACATATCCATGAATCTCTCCCCACAATATATGTGTATATTAGCAATTTCTTTTGCAGTGTAGTCTCTACTCAGCCTTGTTCTTTCTCAGCCTTAACTGGTCAATTCAGCATGTACTAGGAAAAATATGCAACATGATATATGTGTATATATATGTGCGTATATATATATATATATATATGGATTCACTTCCACATTCAGAGTACAATATGAGAATACTTTGACCTCATAACCATAGATACTTTAAGGAGCCTTTATAGAACCCCTGAATGCTTTTCCTTTACTCCTCTTCAAATGCAAGATTACTGTGTGTAAGTCCTTGTCATGATGTCTTCGCACAAACACAGATATTTACTCATCTCCTACATTCACATCTTAAATAAACAAAATCATTCATATGGTAGTTTATCAAATCTAACATATTTTGCATTTTAACATTTAGAGTAGGGAAAGTTCTAAAATTAATGGTATCTTGGTTTTATGAATTATGATGTATGTATACTTTGAACTATATACACATTTATGTAAAATATTACTTCTTCATAATTTCAGACATAATTGCTAATCATGTGATGATAAGTTATCTCAAAATATACTAGACTTAATATCTTACACTTTTGGCATACTAGTTATTGTCATAGCGATGCTAGATTTGAGCATTTAAATGATATAGTGAGTCAAATATGAAAAATAAGCAATCATTTAATTTTAACATTATATTAGTATTCAATAAATGCTAAATACATTTCTAGAAATGTAATTTATTCTTCCTAAATTACTTATTAATATCAAAAATGTTATTTACCAGGTAAATCAAGATATTGGACTTAACATTGAACTCCTTTCAAAAATAGTCATTTTCCAAGATTCAGCTTATTCCACCCATTTTGCAGTTTTCTGGATAATGTTTGAGATTATACAGATGAATGTGCTTGCTCCCATATTACTTGAAGACAGAAATTAGGACAATAGCAAAAGATTTCCTATCAGCAATTTTTCACAGCTGCTTTCACTTTATTTTGTAGACTATAGATGATAGGATTTAACATTGGGGTTAATGCACCATATACCAAAGCTATAAATTTATCTATTTCCTGTGAATCTATAGCTGAAGGCTTCAGGTATGTGGAAAGAGCTGTCCCATAGAACAAAACAACCACAGACAGGTGCCTGCACATGTTGAAAAGGCTTTGCTTCGACCATCCACTGAGCTGATTCTCAGGATGTTGGAGAGGATGAATGCATAAGAGATACAAATTAGGAGCATTGGCATGGGAACAAGAAGTATGGTGAATACCAGAATGATGAACTGCACTTTGGAAGTGTCCACACAAACCAATTTTAAGACAGCAAGAATCTTACAAGCAAAATGGTTGATCACACTATTACCACACAGAGACAACTGCAATACAAACACTGTTTCCACCAGGGCAGTGAAGCAGCCTGTCACCCAGGAGCCAACTGCAATCTGCACACAAACCCTCTTGTTTATGATAATGGGGTATCTTAGAGGGTTGCAGATGGCCACGTATCGGTCATACACCATCATGGACAGGAGTACCCACTCGGTGGAGCCCATGGCCAGAGAGAAGTACATCTGAGCAGCACATCCTAAGAATGAGATGGTGTTTTCCCCTGAAACAAAGTTTATCCGCATTGGAGGGAAAGCAGAAGAGGTATACCAGATGTCTAAACAGAAGAGATTGCTGAGAAAGAAGTACATAGGTGTGTGTAGGTGGGAATCCAAGATAGTGATGGAGATCAGAATCATATTTCCCAGTAAGGTGATCAGGTACATCAGCAAGCAGAGCACAAATATGATGATCTCACCTTTGGGGTAGTGGGAAAATCCTAGGAAGGAAAACATTGTTACAGATGTCAGATTTTCCTGGAACATTTTATTATGTCGAGGTAAATTGTATATACACATAGAAAGATTATCATCACATATCATATATAAAACACAAGATCTTTCCCATTTTTATTTTCTGGTATTTTTTTTCTTCACATCAACTTGCAATATGTGTTTAACTGCTTCTCTATCTTGGTAATAGTATTATTAATATGTATTTGAAGTAATTTATCATCAATAAGGAAAATTTCAAGTAGGGAGTCAGCAGATAAAGTATCTTCAAGATTTTCTTTTTGCTGTAATACTTTTTAAAGGTATAGTAGGGAAAGGGCAAGGTTTATTACATAAATATCATGAGATCTTGAGGAAAGAAAATCTTATGGAATCTTTCTCTTCCCAAAACCACATCTGTAACTGATAGATGGTCAAGATATCAATTTACCTCTGAACCACTGGGATGATTTTATTCCCATAGTTGGCTAACAGTCTTCTTACTTGGCAGAATTTCTGCTTTCTAAGTTCAATATCTTCTGCCAAAATAATTTTGGGAGATTTATTTAGTAAAAATGATTTCTGCAACCAAAGATTAATTAACTGAAAAGCTTGAAAGTTAAACAAGTCCAGGTTTTCCATCTTAAGCCCAGGAAAATGGTGATAGATATTCTCACGATGGGACGTATAGCAACATTTCCTTCATATAGCCAGAACTGCCTTGACATTTGTGCTCCAGAAACATCCTCCAAAGGACCATCCTTTCACTCTGTAAGGCAATTTAAGTTTTTTGTTGCTTATGAAAAGTTTGTAATTCATGCAGCAAATTAAAGTTATAAATCTATTTGCACACTATGTCAAATTCTGAAACTCCAGGGACAATGTCCCATAGATCCAATTATAGGTAGTAGCTGATCTGCTCTAATTGTTGTGTTATTCAAATAAGAAATAAACATTTTCCTGTCTATGCTGACTTTGGGAAGGGGAACTCTGCTCTTCTCCTAATGGTGTTATTAAATCAGTCAGTCCTGTTTTCAGTTGTCACTGTTTCTCTCTTTCTTTGACTATGGCAATGTCATTGATTGTCTTTCTCATTTAGGCAAGATCCATTGAAACCTTAATATAAACAGTTGATCAAAAAGGAGAAAAGAAATTGACTGACATCTGGCCCAGAGTCCCATTTCTGACTCACTGGTTCAATTCCTGTAGACCAAGGCTTATATGGCTGCAGGTAAATCACTTAGGTTGATCTGGGTGTGTCTAGGAGTAAATGTCAGAAGAGAACTTAACTTGTCAGAAGTTAAGTCAGACAAATGTCAGAACAGAACATTCCTTCTGAATGAAGGAATACATTCAGAAAAGTTAAAGGGAGGCAGCGACTAAGACTGAGGAAGTTTGCCAAACTGACTCCCCATTATATATAAAGCACCAAACCACACTTCTGCTTTGGAATTACATTAACACACACTGAAAAGAAAAGAAATTTAGAACTTCCATGATAATTTCTGTCTGAAAAAGAAATTGCCAAAATTTTGACAATTTTTCTCATGCTTATGAGTCTGTATTTTCCTCTATCTCCAATAATAGCAATAACATTTGCTCACATACTTAAGCCAAAAATCTAGACGTAATCCTTGAGTTCTTTTCCCCCCTCTTATTACATACCCAGCTCAGAAGGAAGTCTGTCAGATCTTCCTAAAAAGTACATTTTAGATTTCCAACTTCTACTAATGATGAAGTATCTTGTGGCAGAGTAGCTTAGATCAGACTAACCCTCATGCTACTAACAATCATAAACTCCAAATCAAGTATAAAATAGCAGCAATTTCATGGCACTTAAAAGTGATCAAAATCAGGCCGAACAGAAGGGAATTCAACTCACAAAAGATATGAACCAGACTGGGTGATATCAACAGTGTTCTCCCCAGTCCATGTAGCAGATGTTACTCAAGCAAAAAGTAGCAGCCCTGATATGAGAATTCAGATCAGCACTTGTGAAATCATTTACTACAGATAGGGATTTGAACCCACATGGCTGGGATTTGAACCCAGCCAAAACCCTACTTGGCACTTGAATCCACGTGACTTGGACTCAAACCCAGTCAANAATCAGCCTCTGCTTCGGGTCATATTCAGTGTAGGCAGTGAAGAATGGATGGATCTTTTCATTCACATTGAGTATTCTTTAGATAAGAGACTGTCAATGTGTGATTAAGAGACCATTGTATCAGAAAAATCTGTAAAGTTTGCTGAAAAGGCAGATTCCTGGGTCCTGGGATTTTGATATTGTTGGTTTGAGTTAATATTAGGAATCTAAACTTTGAACATTCTGCTTCTGTTGCATGTGCAAATGTGGGTACCTTTGTTCTATAGGATAAAATACGAAAATATATAGTTAATTGATTAATTGCTGCTCTCACCTAATTCAGATATTTTATTCACTTTAAGACAGAAGAAGCTGCAAGACAATATATTGAAAGCATAGAATTACACGTTCAGCTTCGAGATCTAGAAAACTAAGTATACCACTGATTAGGAGTAATTCAATGTGTGTATTATTCTTATATACATTACAGCAAAGGCTACACAGTTAAAGGCTATTCAACCTGAATTTGCTCATGGAAATATTTGTTTTGGCCTGTAAACTTCTTACAGCTTAAATTAACTTCCTCATTTAGACACAGCAATATTTTATACAAAATATGACATTCACACAATGCATTAATAAATAGTTGGAACTCGTTAGTTCCAACTGTTTTCCTTTGGGAAAGAATCCAGACTATTCTGTCCTGGGCTTTTGCCAGGCCCACAGGACTTGCCTTGTCTCCCTGCAATGAGGCTGTTCTGCACCTAGCCAATGCACGCCTTCGAGTTCCCTCCTTGCCCTTTCTCCAGTTCTCCTCATGCTCAACCATTGCCAAATTGGGAGGTGGTTGGTCAGAGACCTTCACACTTCTATGTCTTTGCACATGCTCTCCTTAGGTCTAAAATGTCCTTATAAACTTTATATTTTGGGTCATCTTTTAAGAGTCACTGCAAGTATCCTANCATGGAATGGACTTTTGGACTTTGAGGGAGAGGGAGGGGGGGGAAGGTTTGGGAGAATGGCACTGAAACATGTGTGCTCTCGTGTGGGAAATGAAGCATCGGTCTATATTCGGTTCAGGATACAGGATGCTTGGGACTGGTACACGGGGATGATCCAGAGAGTTGATGTGGAGTGGGAGGTGGGGGGGGGCGGGTTTCAAGATTGGGAACTCATGTACACCTGAGATGAAAAAATAAAAATTAAAATTAAAAAAAAAGACAAAAGAAGCTGCAAGACAATATATTGAAAGCATAGAATTACACGTTTAGCTTCGAGATCTAGAAAACTAAGTATACCACGGATTAGGAGTAATTCAATGTGTGTATTATTCTTATATACATTACAGCAAAGGCTACACAGTTAAAGGCTATTCAACCTGAATTTGCTCATGGAAATATTTGTTTTGGCCTGTAAACTTCTTACAGCTTAAATTAACTTCCTCATTTAGACACAGCAATATTTTATACAAAATATGACATTCACACAATGCATTAATAAATAGTTGGAACTCGTTAGTTCCAACTGTTTTCCTTTGGGAAAGAATCCAGACTATTCTGCCCTGGGCTTTTGCCAGGCCCACAGGACTTGCCTTGTCTCCCTGCAATGAGGCTGTTCTGCACCTAGCCAATGCACGCCTTCGAGTTCCCTCCTTGCCCTTTCTCCAGTTCTCCTCATGCTCAACCATTGCCAAATTGGGAGGTGGTTGGTCAGAGACCTTCACACTTCTATGTCTTTGCACATGCTCTCCTTAGGTCTAAAATGTCCTTATAAACTTTATATTTTGGGTCATCTTTTAAGAGTCACTGCAAGTATCCTACCGGTTTTGCAGTCTTCCCTGACTTCTCCTAGGTTAGGTTAGGAACTCCACCCCTGCTCTCTAACAACTTTGCAAAACTCTTGCATCTCTTGGCATGTTGTACAATAATTATTGGGTTGAACATCTCCACCAGTAGACCATCAGTTTATTCAGTATTTGACATTTAAAATAAAATTTCCCCTAGGCTTGATATGGAAAAGATACTTTCAGACCTACAAGCAACCAAAAGATCTAAAATAATCCAAGTGACCCAACTGCTTATCTTAGTAACAGACATTGCGGTGTTATTTTACAGGAATGCATAACGATTTTGACATTGTCGGAAATGTTTGGGCAGAGTTCCTCAAGTAGGTAGAGTGTATCCTTTCTTATTTCATTACTGTTATTACACTTATGAAATAAAGCTGAATATATCACAGGAAACCTAAAAGCCTACTTACTAAAACTCTTCCTAGTAGATACACTATAGCTACATCATAGCTGAATGCAATTTATGATAATTCCTTAAAAAATTAACTGTAAACTTATCTAATATTTAAGTCACATTTAACAGAATTTTATTCTCTTTTTGATAGAATAATCTATTGTCCTCTTCATAATAATTCTGGTTTCAACTATTCTCTATCACTTTCGACATTCTATTTCCTCCAAATATCAAAGGAAGTTATTTTTCCTTTTCTTAAACATACTTATTAATTCCTCCCTCTCTTTTTCTGGTCAAATGCCATCAGGTTTTAATTAATTCCCTCTATAATATTTGCATGCTATGACTTTCTTTAATTTATTCTGTCTACACTCTTGCCTTATTTAATTCAAGGAAACATTCGGGGAAAGGATACAGTTTGCATAAAAAATGCTTCACAAATAAATTATTCTGCTTCCAACTGCCAAAATGGGTAAACAAAAACTTGCAAAGCCATTTCTATAAAGTTAATCTGCAAACAATGAGAACATCTCTGATTAATGTGTGTTAAAGCTACACTGAAAGTCATTAGTACACTTCAGTCGCACTTGCCCACTTCAAATTTTTAAAAGTGATACTGAGTTTAAGTGTTTGAAATGACACTTTCAGGACCAGTTTTAAAAAGAATGCGTAAATCTGTCTTTGACTAATAGTCCTCTACCCAGATGGAACTGTGCATATGAGTTTTTAGAGCAATACAAGCTTGGAGGTCCAGTGATGGTGCCATGATGTTTCACAAATCAAATTTCTGTCCTGTGTGAATTGTTGCCAGTGTGATCGTATTTAATTTCTTGAAAAATAACTTCAATTCCATTAAAATGAACTGGTTGAATTAATATAAAGCATATTTTTGGAAGCTGTTAGGAGACAAAGAAACCTAGGGAGATGGAGAGACAGAGTTGGAGGAAAAAGTACTGGTATAAAGTAACACTGAGAGGGGAAAGTGTCTGATTAGAGGTCTCTGAGAGAGAGACACAGAGAGAGGGCACAGCACAGGCTACCAGGCTGTAATGATTTTTTTCACTTTCCTTACTCTCTATTATCTCTATATAGTCATCAAACTTTATGACTTGATATTTTATAAACACGTGTAATTGCTTGTTATCTCTTTCATGCAGTAGAGTGTAAATTCTAGGAGTGCAGAGACAGTTTTATTTTCAAATATATACCAAGTTCTGGTAAATCATAGATGCTCAATAAGGTAAGAAAGGCTGAGAAATTAATACATTTCCAAGTTTTGGAAGTATATGAGCCAAGAAGATCTGAGCAACCCAAGTAGGAAAGGAATTGTGATGGCAACTTAAAGGTAAGTGCAAGGAAAAATGAGATGGCAGGAAGACTACAGGTGGAACAATGGAAAATTCTGGTGTCTTCTTACAAAATTAATATACATTCAAAAATTCCTTAAAGGATAAAATAATCTGTTTGCAGTAGATTAAAGTAGATAAAGACGTAATTGATGTTATTATGTGTATATATGAGTTTTATGGTGAAAAAGTAAAGAAGTAGAGGAAATAGGAGAGGCATATTTTGGGTGTTTAAGCAGGTATAGTTATTGTCATCATGTTTCTGAACAAATGGGAGACTCTTCTTTTGCTTGTCATCAATTTAGTGTTTTTCTCTTCTACCAAAATAAATTTAAAACATCTCCATTCAAGGTTGAAAGGCAGTATGCCGCCGAGTGTCCTCCTTTAAGTCCTGTCAGGCAAAGGACAGGGGTGAATTCCACATCAGTTTATATAGTAAGGGGTAAGAAGTAGGTTTTATTGGGTAAATAGAAATAACGTAAGACAAGATCAGGGACACAAATGCACATGTCTGCCAGTCTTGCACTATTGCACAGAACGGTACTCCAGAACCAAGGCTTCCACTGATGAAGCTGAGGATCTCCCTTTTAAGGGCAAAAATAAGAAGGTGGCTTTATCAAGGAAGGAATAAACTGACTGGTTTGATTGTGGGCATTAGTTATTTATAGGAATATACATTCCATCTGGAGTGCTCATGGGCTTCCCAGGTGGCGCTTGTGGAAAAGAACCTAACCTACCAACACAGGATATGTAAGAGATGCAAGTTCAATCCCTGGGTCAGAAAGATCCCCTGTAGGAAAGCGTGGCAGGTCACCCTGCTATTCTTGCCTGGAGAATTCCATGGACAGAGGAGCCTGGCGGGTTATGGTCCACAGGGTCACAAAGAATTGGACACAACTGAAGTGACTGAGAATTCGTGCACACATGGGATGCTCATGCCCACTGTCTGAAGACCTGTAATCTATGCAACATTGCAATTCTCAGGTGAAGGAAGCCTGACACCTGGGATGCTGAGCCTGAATAAGCTCCTTTCACTGGGAGCCTACATCAGTTCCTCAGCCTGTTTATTGTCTGGGAAACCCAGGCAGAGAAGCACAAGTCATTAGTAGTCCTTTCTTTGTGCCCTTGGACAAATTAACTTCTCAAGGTTCAGCTTTTTTATCTTAAAATAGGAATTGTGTGTATCCCATGGAATTCCTTGGAGATTTTATTTTAAATGAACTACTAGATGTATTTTTTCCCTCAAAAATGTACTATAGAACCATTTATTAGTGACCACTGAAAACCATGAAGTTGCATTTTCCTAATCTTCATGACTTTTTGAAATTTACATACAAACAGCAGCTCCATTTCAGTTATGAGGTTAAGTGGGATTTAAGTGCAGAGTGCTTAAATCTAGAAAGCTAGAATTCTGCCTGAACTTAAACATTATTTAACATTTGTTTTAACATTGTTACATGGACCTCAATATTAGATAACAAAATGCCCAGTGATCAACATTTTGAGACCTTATTATTTACACTGTTACTGCAAAATAATTCTGGAAGGAAAAACAAAAGAGTGATGTGATTGTTTTCAGTTCAGTTCAGTTTAGTTCAGTTCAGTCGCTCAGTCATGTCCAACTCTTTGGGACCCCATGAATGGCAGCACGCCAGGCCTCCCTGTCCATCACCAACTCCTGGAGTTCACTCAGACTCACGCCCATCAAGTCAGTGATGCCATCCAGCCATCTCATCCTCTGTCATCCCCTTCTCCTCCTACCCCCCAATCCCTCCCAGCATCATAGTCTTTTCCAATGAGTCAGCTTTTCGCATGAGGTGGCCAAAGTACTGGAGCTTCAGCTTTAGCATCAGTCCTTCCAAAGAAATCCCAGGGCTGATCTCCTTCAGAATGGACTGGTTGGATCTCCTTGCAGTCCAAGGGACTCTCAAGAGTCTTCTCCAACACCACAGTTCCCAAAAGCATACATTCTTCGGTGCTCAGCCTTCTTCACAGTCCAACTCTCACATCCATACATGACCACTGGAAAAACCATAGCCTTGACTAGATGGACCTTACCTGGCAAAGTAATGTCTCTGCTTTCGAGTATGTTATCTAGATTGGTCATAACTTTTCTTCCAAGGAGTAAGCGTCTTTTCATTTCATGGCTGCAATCACCATCTGCAGTGATTTTGGAGCCCCAAAAGATAATGTCAAAAGGACAATTCCTGAGTTTTCTGGTACGTATTAAGAGCATATTTCTTTTTTAAAAAAATAAAACTGGCATGGAGAATCTCAATGTCTATGTTCTTACTGCTCAGAAATAACTCAAGCAAGACAGTCCATATAGTTGGAGAGGCTAAGGATGTTCTAGACCAGTGTATGAGGAAGGAGGTCTTAGTGTGGTGGGCTGTAGAACTAACAGGATGCCTTCTCTGTACCAGGCACCATGACTTACCTCTGACACTTATGATTGCACTGCATTTTCACAGCAATTCCTGTTGCCTTCCTTTAGTGGTTCACCTAAGGAAAAACAGATTACTGAAGAATACTGAGTAGCAATCTCAAGAGAAAAAGTACCTACATTTCCTTATTAAAGGAATGGATGATTCAAAAAACTTTCTGTGGACTTAAGATCTTAAGAAGTTTCAGAGCTAAGCTCCAAAATATTCTTTTAAAATAACAAAATTAGTTAAAGGATAATAGACAAAAGTCTAAATAGAAAGGTACTTTAAATGAGAAAAATGCCAAAGATAGTGGCTGCACTCAGACTGTAATAGAAGACAGGGTCAGGGTCTGCAAGGATGGCACTGGGCCAAATTATCTCAGAACAAGGCCATCATTGTGCATGGAGATCAGGAATTAGAAGCTGGAGAGACACAGATCAAGATTCGAGCCCCATGTGGCTATTCTCCCACTATGTGACTTTAGGCAAGTCATTTGGGTTCTAAGCTTTCATTGTCTATTTATAAAATTAGAATAATCAAATGCTCTGTCATACAAAACAGATTAATTTTGTTTATACAAATTGCACCTAACACAGTGTTAGGTACATGAACATTCAGTAAGTAGGCTTATCAATATTAAAAATTTTACGGTCTGGGAAACTTTTAAAGGGTTTCTGATGCGTAGGTTTGGAGTGAATCTAAAATGCCTAAGATTTCTCAGTCTCCAGTTGAGAAACCACTATCTTGGAGTGCTGTGCCTGGGTTCATATCTTAAGGGAGTAACATTAAGGGAATGACATTTATCTTCATTCATTTATAACACAGGCACTCATCAGAAAGGGGACACTCTAAAAAAAGAAAGGAGATGCTCTTCTTAATCCTGTTTATAACAAGTACCATGTTTCCCATCTCTTATAAAGTAACACATGGACTTCAAGATGAAGTCCTTGTTAAAGAAAATGTGATATGAACTATGATGGTGGTGGTTTAATTGCCAGGTCGTGTCCAACTCTCGAAACCCCATGGACTATAGCCTGCCAAGCTCCTCTGTCCACAGGATTCTCCAAGCAAGAGTACTGGAGTGGGTTGCCATTTTCCTCTTCAGGGGATCTTCCCGATCCAAGAATCGTACTCCAGTCTCCTGTGTTGCAGGCAGATACTTTACTGACTGACCTATAAGGGATTATATGAACTTTAGGCTTTAATAAATTATACATACTATTTTAAATAATTGGTACTGATTCTTAGCATTTGTATATTAACAGGTACCCAGTGCATGAATTTATAGCAAAACACAGATCTTATCTGAATGTCCTTTGACAATAAGAAGAGTTAACTCTTCATTTCTTACTGTCTTTTCTCCTGTGTAAAGGAAAGGCTTTTTCCACTTTTGAGTGGAACATGAAAGCTACTTTTCTACAAAACAGGTGTATAATTACTCTGAAGTACTATAAAAAGAGTGATGGTAAAATTCTAATCATTCACTGCTACAAAATAAGAGACATGGGTTCGATCCCTGGGTTGGGAAGATCTCCTGGAAGAAGGCATGCAAGCCACTCCTATATTCTTGCCTGGAAAATCCCAGGGACAGAGGAGCCTGGTGAACTACAGTCCATAGGATCGCAAAGAATTGGGCATGACTGAAGTGACTTAGCACACACACATGCATGCTACAAAAATTAAAATATAAAAAACTTACTGGAATCTCTTTTAATCATCTTGTAAGTCTAAAAGTATAACCGAAGTAGAACATTGCTATTGTTAGTTGCTAAGTCACGTCTGACTCTTTCCAACCCCATGGACTGCAGCATGACTTCATTTCTGAAAAGTTCTTTCCCATAGGGCATTATGCTGTTACATCATTCCAAGAACTCCTTTATATCACTTTGTGTGAGTTTTAGAAATTAATGAAGATCTTGCTTTTGGGGGAAACATGCTATTTAAGATACTGTATGTTACAGCTCCAAAATTTGTGAGTTCCCTTCCATTTGGGCATTTAAAACACTCAGGTTATGCTAGAATGCCATACGCAATTGCACCTGCAAGTGAACAGCAGAGCCCCAGAGGGCTGTCTGAGAGATTCTTTGATCCATGGCTGATGTCACTGGAGGGATGTTTCAGTCTAAAACCTGAAATGTCTTCAAAGACCAAGGATCTGCAGTTTAATTAAAATGGAAGGATGGAGGTGTGTTAAGGGGAAATTTTTTTTAAAGAGCATCAAGATAATAATTTACAGACTTCAAAGACAAAGAAAGTAGACAAGATAGTAGTCCCAGAGGATGGAATAAAATATGCTTGTAAAAATGGAGCAACATTTTCTTTCTTTTTAAGGTCTCTTGAAAATTACCAAACAGAAAATATTAAAAACACCCTCCATAGCTTTGGTTCTCAGATTTCTAGGTTCATCAGGCTCTTTTGTTAAAATACAGTTGCCCAAGCCAGACATTGAGTTTAATGATAAAGATTTTCAGTGGGAGAAGCTAGGTAATTGTAACTCAATCAAGGTCTAAGAATGGCTACTCCATAGTTTCTGTTACTTAATGTACCAGGCAATAAGGACAGAGATCTGCCTTTTAAGGGGCCTCCCCAGTGCTTAGTGGTAAAGAATCCTCCTGCAATGCAGGAACCGCAGGAGATGTGGGTTTGATCCCGGGGTCAGGAAGATCCCCTGGTGGAGAAAATGGCAGCCCACTCCCGTCTTCTTGTCTGGAGAATCCCTATGGACAGAGGAGCCTGGCAGGCTGCAGTGCATAGGCTTTCAGAGAGTTGAATACTACTGAAGCAACTCAGCATATGCACACACTAGCTCTTAAGAGAGTAAAGCACCACTTTTTTTTTTTTTTTTTTTTAACTTAGATACAGTTGCTGTCCATGGAGTTCTCCAGGCAAGAAGACTGGAGTGGGTAGCCATTACCTTCTCCAGGGGATATTCCCAACCCAGGGATTGAACCTGTGTCTCCTGCATTGCAGGTAGATTCTTTACCATCTGAGTGACTGGGGAAGCCCTCATAGTTGATGCACAATATTATATAATATTTAGGCTTATAGCATACCAATTCACAATTTTTAATGGTTATATTGGATTTATAGTTGCTATAAAATATTGACTATATTCCCTATGTTATATAATATGTCATTGTAGCTTATTTATTTTATACATAATATTTTTTACCAATTAATCCCTTACCACTATCTTGATCCTCCCCCCTTCCTTCTCTACATTGGTAATCATTACTTTAGTCTCTAGATTTGTGAGTCTATATCTTTGTTGTTGTTGTTGTTATATTCATTTCAGCTCAGTTCAGTCACTCAGTCATGTCCGACTCTTTGTGACCCCATGAATGGCAGCACGCCAGGCCTCCCTGTCCATCACCAACTCCCGGAGTTCACTCAGACTCGCGTCCATCAAGTCATGGGAAATAGATGGGGAAACAGTGGAAACAGTGTCAGACTTTATTTTGGGGACTCCAAAATCACTGCAGATGATGACTGCAGCCATGAAATTAAAAGACACTTACTCCTTGGAAGAAAAGTTATGACCAACCTAGACAGCATATTCAAAAGCAGAGACGTTACTTTCCCGACTAAGGTCCATCTAGTCAAGGCTATGGTTTTTCCAGTAGTCATGTATGGATGTGAGAGTTGGACTGTGAAGAAGGCTGAGTGCCAAAGAATTGATGCTTTTGAACTGTGGTATTGGAGAAGACTCTTGAGAGTCCCTTGGACTGCAAGGAGATCCAACCAGTCCATTCTGAAGGAGATCAGCTCTGGGTGTTCTTTGAAAGGACTGATGCTAAAGCTGAAGCTCCAGTACTTTGGCCACCTCATGCAAAGAGTTGAATCATTGGAAAAGACTTTGATGCTGGGGGGGATTGGGGGCAGGAGGAGAAGGGGATGACAGAGGATGAGATGGCTGGATGGCATCACTGAAGCTTGTTTTATTTTTTAGATCCCACATACATGTGATATTATACAGTATTTATCTTTCTATTTATGATTTATTTAACTCACTATTATACCCTCTAAATCCACCCATGTTGTTGCAAATGGCAAAANGCTGGGGGGGATTGGGGGCAGGAGGAGAAGGGGATGACAGAGGATGAGATGGCTGGATGGCATCACTGAAGCTTGTTTTATTTTTTAGATCCCACATACATGTGATATTATACAGTATTTATCTTTCTATTTATGATTTATTTAACTCACTATTATACCCTCTAAATCCACCCATGTTGTTGCAAATGGCAAAATTTCATTCACTTTTATGGCTGAGTAGTATTTCATTTATAGATATATGGTACCTTCTTAATCCATTCAGTTGTTGATGGATACTTAGGTTGCTTCTATGCATGCTAAGTTGCTTTAGTCGTGTCCAACTCTTTGCAACCCCCTGGACTGCAGTCCACCAAAGCCCCACTGTCCATGGGATTTTCCAGGCAGGAACATTGCAGCGGGTTGCCACCTCCTTCTCCAAGGGATCTTCCCAACCCAGGGATTGAACCCAAATCTCTTACATCTCTTTCATTGGCAAGAGGGTTCCCTAAAATCAGCACTCCCTGTGTGCACAGAATCAAAACTAGCCAGGGGCCTGAATTTATGTGGATTTGCTGTCTATACAAATAATGCCCAGTTATCCTCTGGCAGTGTAGACCTGAATCAAGAAGACTAGAAAGTCAGGATCTTGGAAGGAAAATCCCCATGATGGTGTGTGTTTTGATTTTGTCATTAATTCTCAAAGGCTAAATTTAGAGATCATCACATTTGGTTCTGCTCATTTCCAATACTTGGAATGTTCCTCTTGCTTATTTGTGCTCCTAATCCTGGCCAATACCTAATTGTAAATAATACTATTATGAACATTGTGGGAGCATGTATATTTTCAAATTAGTGGGGTTTTTTTTTCCAGATATATACACAGGAGTAGAATTGCTGGGTCATATGATAGTATGAGGGGCTTCCCTGGTGGCTCAGTGGTAAAGAATCTGCCTGTGATATAGGAGACCTGGGTTCAATCCCTGGATTGGGAAGATCCACTTGAGGAAGGCATGGCAACCCACTCCGATACTCTTGCCTGGAGAATCCCATGGACAGAGGAGCCTGGTGAGCTACAGTCTATAAGCTTGCAAAGAGTCAGACACAACTGAGCGACTAAGCTGCAGCAGCAGCAGCATGATAGTTCTATTTTCAGTTTTTTTGAGAAACCTCCATACTGCTTCCTACAGTGGCTGTAGAAATTTACATTGCCATCAATAATGTATGGGGTCTCCCTTTTCTCCACATCCTTTCCAAAATTTGTTATTTGTGTTCTTTTCAATGGCAGCCATGCCAACAAGTATGAGGTGATATCTCATTGTGGTTTTAATTTCTATTTCTCTGGTCATTAACAATGTTGAGCATCTTTTCATTTGTATATTGACTATCAGTATATCTTCTTTGGAAAAATCTCTACTCAGGCATTCTGCCATTTTTTTTTCTATTTTTTTTATTTTTAAATTTAATAAATAAAAATAATAAACCGAATATAGACTGATGATTCATTTCCCACANGTTCATTGGTAGGACTGATGTTGAAACTGAAACTCCAGTACTTTGGGCACATGATGCGAAGAGCTGACTCTTTTGAAAAGACCCCGATGCTGGGGAAGATTGAGGGCAGGAGGAGAAGGGGACAACAGAGGATGAGATGGTTTGATGGCATCACCGACTCATCAGACATGGATTTATCTGGACTCCAGGAATTGATATTGGACAGGGAGGCCTGGTTTGTTGCAGTTCATGGCGTCGTAATGAGTCAGACACGACTGAGTGACTGAACTGAACTGAAAGTAGGAATGGTGGCCTCTTCTATATCTTCTTATGGAATAAATTTTAAGACTCTTATAAAGCCATTAAAGTGTATATTCTTTTTCTTAAAAACCAAAGGTGAATCCTTATCATATTCAGATATTTTATACTTCTTGATAGCGCTCCACCATTCTTGACAGTTTCATTGTTTTCCTTTTCTGGTATTTTCCTCTTTGAGTTTCAGGTTGGAAAATCTCTATTGACCTAACTTCAAATTTACTGATTCTTTCCTCATCTATGTTGAGTCTAATGATGAGCCTATAGGAGGCATTCTTCATTTCTGGTACTTTTAAATTTTTTTCTTATAATTTCCTTTTCTTTGTTGGCATTACCCATTTTCATCTTCATATGTGACTTCAAACACTTTTACTTAGTAGACAAACTTTTACAAACATTTCTCCCTTTTGCTCCACATTGCACACTATAGGCACATCAAATTACTTCATGTATCAATAATTTTATAAAAATTTGTTTCAATGTTTTAATTCCATGTTTAATGAAATTCTTTCCTTTCATTACCGTGCTCAAATATTACTATGTGAAGCCTTCTGAATGTGACTCCACCTCTCTTGGCACAATTAATTGTAGCCCCTTCCTATGTTTNCACTATAGGCACATCAAATTACTTCATGTATCAATAATTTTATAAAAATTTGTTTCAATGTTTTAATTCCATGTTTAATGAAATTCTTTCCTTTCATTACCGTGCTCAAATATTACTATGTGAAGCCTTCTGAATGTGACTCCACCTCTCTTGGCACAATTAATTGTAGCCCCTTCCTATGTTTGGTCAGAATATTTTTCTATATAACTTTATATACGTATTATACATGTTGCTAGTATATTACATTATATTCGTTTCAATTCAGTTCAGTCGCTCAGTCGTGTCCAACTCTTTGCAACCCCATGAATTGCAGTATTATATTATACCTATTATATTATTATTGCATCTATTGGTGGATATCTATGTACTTTATAAGACTATAACATTCTCAACAAAAAGGAAGGCTTTTTACCTATAATTCCTGACACATAGTAAGTATTCACTGTTCAACTACTTATATTCTGTTTTATTCTTAAAAGCACAGAAGAAGTTTGAAACAAAGCATAAGCAAAAAAGGGACAAATTATTAATGGAAATATAGAATCCAAATAAGTGGAAATGCATGTAAAATGTTAAATCTTTTCCAATAATCCAAATATTCAGACTATTTAAAGATACAACTGAGTTTTAATCTGTCTCTGAGCTTTCTAGAAGGTAAATAAGTAAAGTGAGATATGTGATATATTAGGAAGCAAATTGCTACAACAATGAGAGGTAACCACCCACAACTTCTCAGTGGTCCACACCATTTATTTATCATGCATCTCCAGGTCAACTTGAATAATTCGGTAGATCTCAGCTAGGTTGAGATCTGTGGGTTAGCTGGGTATTGGCTGATCTAGGTGGTAGTGATAAGTATTCTGTTTCAAGCTGCAGGTATGAGAGTCTGCTCTGGTGTCTCTCAAATTTCCTGCATCAATGGGCTAACCAGATCATGTTCTCAGGGAGACATGGGGATCAAAATGACAGGACCAATATTGTAAGTACCTTCCAAGCCTTTGGCTCTGTCACGTTCACTAATATTCTCTTGCCCAAACTAAGTAAGATCCAATGCCAAGCAGCATGAAAAGTACCCTGTTTCCAAGGAGACACTGAAGATTTATGGATCATAATCTAATCATACATCAAGACTACTGAATATATTTTCAAAGAATATTGTTTCATAAGGGGAAGCAAAACTTGACATACTAGTCTAGTACACCAATAAATATTTCTCAAATGCTATTTTATGTAGGAAGTCCTTAGTGATACATTGGCCATATCACTGATAATATTTTCTAAGCCTATTGGTTTTAAATTTGCATCACTATTTCCTTAGCTTCATTTAATACAAATAGGTGCTTATATTATGGTTATTGTTTCACATGCATTATTTAATAATACCTCATAACCATGTCAGGAAGGGAAGGCAATATCTTTATTTCCATTTTATTGATGAGGGGTATTAAGGGATATTAAGTAATATTTCCAGTACAAAAGATTTAATAAGTGACATAATTTATATATAACAAAGCCCTAGTTCATTCTATTATGTCATGTCATTTTTTCAATGACTGAAACTGCTTTAATTCTGAAGTTGATGGAATAAACAGGAACTACATTCATACAAAAAGCTAATATTTGTGTGCGTGCTTAGTTGATCAGTCGTGTCTGGCTCTTTGCAACTTCCTGGACTATAGATCGTCAGACTTCTCTGTCCATGGAATTTTCCAAACCCACCCAATAGAATGGGTTGCTGTATCCTACTCTAGGGGATCTTTGTGACCCAGGGATCAAACCCACATCTCCTGTATATCCTGATTCTCCTGCATTGGCAGGCATATTCTTATCACTGAGCCACTTGAGAAGCCCAAATATTTGTGTGCTGCATTAAAAGAGCTCATCATTGCCTATTACTTTTTCTAGCCTCACCAGAATTCACAATGGTATTCACATTCATTTATTTTTACATATGAATGTCCATTTGTTCCAGCATAAGTTGTTGAAAAGACTATTCTTTTTCCATTGAATTATCTTTTATCCTTTGTCAAAAATTCAGTTGGCTATGTTTGTGTGGGTCTACTTCTGTCTCTCTGTTCTGTTCTAATGATCTGTCTATTCTTTTACCAAAATCATATTATTTTGATTATTGTAGCTTTGTAGGAAGTCTTGAAGTCATGTAATGTCAGTCTTTCCACTTTGTTCTTCTTCAGAATCACTTTCTAGTGGTCTTTCACATACAGATCCTGAACATGTTTTATTAGATTTTCTCTAAATACTTCCTTTCCATGCCATTATAAATGGTAGTATATAATAGATTTAATTTTTCAGAGCATTTCGAGGTTCTCAGCAAAATCGAGTGGAGGATATAGAGATTTCCCGTATACTTCCTTCCCTCAAATATATACCCCCCTCCCTCAGTATCAACATGTCCCACCAGAGTACAAGTGTTACACTGAGGAAGCTACATTGTCACATCATTATCACCAGAGTCTATAGTTTATACTGGGATTCACTCTTGGTATGGTACATCTGTAGGTTTAGACACATATATCATGATATGTATACCACATTATGGTTTCTCAGGTGGCTCAGTGTTAAAGAGTTGGCCTGGGAAGCTGGCCACATGGGTTCAATCTCTGGATCAGGAAGATCCCCTGGAGAAGGAAATGGCAATACTCTGCAGTATTCTGGCTGGGAAATCCCATGGACAGAGGAGCCTGGCAGGTTACAGCACTTGGGGTCGCAGAGTCAGACACAATTTATCAACTAAAAAGCAGCAACAGCAGCATACCCCCTTATACTATTAATATCATATAGAGTAGTTCCACTGCCCTAGAAGTTCTCTCTTCTAGGCCTATTTGTCTCCTAGCAACCACTGGTCTTTTATTGTCTCCAGTTTTGCCTTTTCCATAATGTCATATAGTAGGAATCATACTGTATGTAGCCTTTCCAGTTTGGCTTCTTTCACTTAGTAATATGCATTTAAGTTTCCTCCATGTCTTTTCATAGTTCATTTCTTTTTAGTGCTGAATAATATTTTATTGTCTGAATGTACCACAGTTTATTTACCTACTGAAGGACATCTGGTTGCTTCCAAGTTTTAGCAATTATGAATAACCTTATATACACATCTGTATGCAGGAGGTTTTTCTTTAGATATAAGTGTTCAACTTCTCTTAAACATCAAGGAACATGATTGTGGGATCAAATGCAAAAGTAATGTTCAGTTTTGTAAGAAATTGCCGATCTGTCTTCTAAAGTGACTATTTTTCATTTCCACTAACAGTGAGTAAGAGTTCCTATTGCTCTNCCTCCATGTCTTTTCATAGTTCATTTCTTTTTAGTGCTGAATAATATTTTATTGTCTGAATGTACCACAGTTTATTTACCTACTGAAGCACATCTGGTTGCTTCCAAGTTTTAGCAATTATGAATAACCTTATACACACATCTGTATGCAGGAGGTTTTTCTTTAGATATAAGTGTTCAACTTCTCTTAAATATCAAGGAACATGATTGTGGGATCAAATGCAAAAGTAATGTTCAGTTTTGTAAGAAACTGCCGATCTGTCTTCTAAAGTGACTATTTTTCATTTCCACTAACAGTGAGTAAGAGTTCCTATTGCTCTGCATCCGGTATAGCCAGTGTTCTGGATTTTGGCCATTGTGTTCTGCTTTAATTTCAAATTCCACTTTTCCATGATTGGCATAAAGGAAAGCAATGGACCTCTGTGTATCACCTTTGTATTTTTAACCTGGCTATAAATGCTTATAGGATTTTTGTTGTTACTGATTCTTTGAGATTTTCTACATAGATATGGCATTTGCCAAAATCAACACCAGCTCCAGAATAACCAGTTTTATTCTTGAAACCCAACTCGTATACTTTGAATTTCCTTTTTTTTAAAATACTGCTAGGACTTTCTGTTACAGTTTTGAAAAGGAGAAGTGAAAGAAACATTACTGTGTCTTCACATGGTCTTTCCTCTGTGAGGACATACCCTTGATATCTCTTTTGTGTGTCCTAGTTTCCTCTTCTTATAAGGACACAAGTCAGATTGAAGTAGGGCCAACCACTCTGACTTCATTTAACCATTATTACCTTTTTAATCATCTTGCTTTCAAATATAGTCACATTATGAGATACTTAGGGCTTCAACGTATCAATTTTGAGGGACACAAATCAGCCCATAAAAAAACTGTATAAACAGAGCAGCCTCAAGTAAACCAAGTTTCTACTAAGAAGGACANAGTTATAGGAAAGCCTATATGTTAATGCTAACCCAAATTTATTAAATACCTCTGATGTATGAGTTAACCTTTCCTCCTTCTTTCATTCCTTCTTGCCTGCCTGCCTGTTCTCCTGCCTTCCTCCCTTCTTTGCTGCTTTTAACAAATGTTTCTTGTTTTTTTTGGTTTTGTTTTTATAGTTATTGAGAATACAAAGAGCTATGGTATTTCTAGGAGAAGTAGATAACCAAATCTGGGGTCAGGGTACAGAACCCATTCTGAAATTTGAAGATCATACAGAAGCTGGCTGTGGGAAGAAGTGGCAGAGGTATACAGACCATGTACAAAGATACTGAAGGCAGAGCACATAATGAATTTTCTACTACATTTTCCAAACATGCCAGGAGAATATAGGGTGAAGAGTGGAAGCAATCAAGGGTGAAAGAATGTTGGTTTCAGAGGGATACATATGACTTGCTGAAGAGTGTGATTTTAAACGTATTAGAGTTGCTCACTGAAACTAAGAAAAACTTGAAAGTGAGATTTGGTGCTATTAATAATTACGTTGGGGTAAAAGTTATAAACTGAAAATGGGCAAACCTGGATTTATGGCAAACCTGGACTTATGCATTTTAGAGATACATTCACAGGTTTTAAGGAAAGATGTGGTATGATAAAAATTCCCCTTGAGGTAAAACAAGCTTGGATGCTATTTTAAAAAGTTAATGAGACAGATTCTGAGATCTTGGGCCAAACCAGCAGTAGAGGGGTTGAATAGGAGTTATTTGAAAACTATAAAACAAGTAGTATTAACAGGAATAGACCTGAAAGATTAAGGAGTATAAATATTTCCTATATCACTTCAGCAAGATAGCTGTCTTATATTCCTCATCGATAGTCATAACTGTTTTATATCCATATCTGCTACAAATAGATTTTTAAATAAGTCAGATACTTTTCTTGCTTATAATTCCTACAGGATTTCCAATTGCATTTAGAATAAAATCCAAACTCTGTATGGCCCAAAGTCCCTGTGGGATCTGACAATTTCCTGTCTCAGCTAAGCTCAATATCTGCTCCACTAAGGCAGGAAAGTTGTCTGTTTATTGTTTATTACCTGTGCTTAGTGCATGGTACATGGTAGGTGATTGATGAATAAATATTGAACACATAGACTGACACATGGATTCTCCATACAGAATCCTCTTTGGCTCACTTTTGATTGGAAGGAGATTAAAATTTATACAATAGGTTTTATAGCTAGATGAGACCAAGAGACGTCACTAAATCAGTAGTCTTCCTTCAGACAGGTAATTTAGTAATTAGTCTTGGCTAATGACAGGAAAGTGAGATTCAGTTTACTTGTCTAAAGTCATACAATTTTATCTTTCATTTGGATCATAGAACTCTGTTTCTTTATTTTGCTTGATTTTCTATATTGATTTCTGTATAATGGACTTCCCTGGTGGCTCAGATGGTATAGAATCCCCTTGTAATGTGAGAGACCTGGGTTCAAGCCCTGGGTTGGGAAGATCCCTTGGAGGAGGGCATGGCAGCCCATTCCAGTATTCTTGCCTGGAGAATCTCCAAGGAGAGAGAAGCCTGGCAGGCTTAGCCATCCTGTCTTGAAGGAGAGGTCTTGTGTAGGAGGTAATACTTTTCATTCAGCCTTGCCCCACTTCTTGGTTGTCTCTAAAGTATCTATGCTAATTCAAGAAACCTACTATATCCTCAGGCATAATATTCAGAAACCTATTATATTGCTCAGGCTCTAGTGGTAAAGAACCTGACTCCCAATACAGGAGACACAAGAGATGAGAGTTTGATCCCAAGTGAGAAAGAACCCCTGGAGGAGGAAATGGCAACCAACCCCAGTATTCTTGCTTGGGAAATCCCATGGACAGAAGAGCCTGGCAGGATATAGTCCATAGAGTTGCAAAGAGCCAGACACAACTGAAGCAACTTGGCGTTATATTGTCAATAGCTCTCAGTAGTTTAGGATGTCCTAAGACCTATCAATGTCCCAAAGGAAAAGAATTCAGCACCTAGATTCAGGCTGGCTGGAAGCTGGGTCCTAAGGCAGCAGCCTGTTGGTTCAGTTCAGTTCAGTCATTCAGTCATGCNCCAGACACAACTGAAGCAACTTGGCGTTATATTGTCAATAGCTCTCAGTAGTTTAGGATGTCCTAAGACCTATCAATGTCCCAAAGGAAAAGAATTCAGCACCTAGATTCAGGCTGGCTGGAAGCTGGGTCCTAAGGCAGCAGCCTGTTGGTTCAGTTCAGTTCAGTCATTCAGTCATGCCCGACTCTTTGAGACCCCATGAATCACAGCACACCAGGCCTCCCTGTCCATCACCAACTCCCGGAGTTCACTCAAACTCATGTCCATGGAGTCAGTGATGTCATCCAGTCATCTCATCCTCTGTTGTCCCCTTCTCCTCCTGCCCCAGTCCCTCCCGGCATCAGGGTCTTTTCCAGTGAGTCAATTGTTTGCATGAGGCGGCCAAAGTTTATTGGACTTTCAGCGTTAGCATCAGTCCTTCCAGTGAACACCCAGACTAATCTCCTTTAGGATGGACTGGTTGGATCTCCTTGCAGTCCAAGGGACTCTCAAGCATCTTCTCAAATACCACAGTTCAAAAGCATCAATTCTTCGGTGCTTAGCTTTCTTCACAGTCCAACTTTCACATCCATACATGACTACTGGAAAAACCATAGCCATGAGTAGACGGACCTTTACAAGTATGCAAAAATGCAGTCTTGAAGAGCTGCGAGCAAAAGCCGTGCTGACCACTAGAACTAGGTCACCTAGAAGTGTGCCCTGGGTGGCAGTCCTAAACATTGAAGATTCAGACAAATGTATAAGCTGCTTTCTGGGAGATAATGGTAAGCTGGAACAAGGCAGAGGGAAACTGTCAATATATTTAAATATTCATTTGTGATAAAAAAGTGAGACTTCCAAGAATACATATGGTTGCTTCATTTAAATGAATTTTCATTTTTCCTCACACTAAATATGATTTAAGGCTCATATTTACTGCATTCTTTTGCTTGTCTTTTAGGTGGTCACACTCATAGGACAATTAATAAACAAAAAGAAAGTAAGGAAAATAAAAGTTGAATAATTCATGAACCAATTTCTTTTTTTTCTACTTGTTCAGGCTGTTCCAGGGACCAAACTGGGTACTGAGGATACCACAGATACTGTCCTTGACCTGGAGGATTGAGAGTCTAATAGGGGACAGAGTCATAAACTGTAGAGCTTCAAGACTCTTCTATGTGTTGTGATAAGAAGCAATAAGGGTTATGGAGCGGCAGTAACACTTGTGAATATTTTGGATTCAGACTGCCAGAATTCATATCTGAGCACTATCACTTACTACCCATGTGATATTAAGAACAATTCTTAATCTCCCTAAATTTCAGTTTTCTCATCTGAAAAATGAAAATAATAGTAAACCCACCTTCCTAGGGTTATTGTAGCTACTAATTCATTAATATGTCTTAAGTTCCTGACAATAATAAGATATATTCTCAATAGCTATTCTGTCTGCTGACATCTAGAGAGTTTTCCTACAAGAATTTGTCTCTGTCTGAGATGATTGAAGGAAGGGTGATTGAGAATATTTCCATGTTTGTGAGAACATTCTGAACAGATAGAACATCATGAAAGAAAAGCCACCATGAAAGAGATACTCAGAGAAATGTAAGTCTTTTGATTGACTTAGACCTCTGTTCTTCTGGTTTAAAGTGGGTTTTCATTTGAGAGGGAGATGAGGTTGGAAGACAGAGGCCAGATAATGTACAGCCCTGTATGACATGTAAAGAGGTTTGGGTTTGATCCAGACTACTGTAGAGATAAAAGAGAATTTTAATCAGAGAAGTCACATAATCAAATTAGACTTGGAGAGAAGTGCAGAAATACATTGGAGCATGAGAAACTGGCAGCCAAGAAAAGTAGTTAAAAGATGGTTGCAAGAGTTCAGCTAATAGATAGCAATGGCCTGAAGGTTACAACTGTGGGTGTGGAGAAAGATGCATATTTGTGAGACATTATAGAGTATAAAATATGTAGGACTTAGTGACTCATTTAGCTTGTGGATGATTAAGGAGAAAAAGTCTAGGCTATCTTACAAAAATGTCTATAAAATGAAAAAAAGAATACATTCTTCCAGATAAGTTAAATAACGACTATTCCAATTAGTGCTGCAGTTTGTCTCTATCGTACTTACCCCTGGGAGCATAACAGCTTTCTTCACTGATCAAGTACTCACCTGATTGAAGATAGGCAGGCACATTATTGATTCTTAAAGGCCCATAGTTAATTCTGTGCCTAACCATTCATGAAAACTAGTGTTTTTTCCTACAAAAATAGAATAAATTTCAATGATCAATTATAATACAGAAAGTTGGAGCTAGTTAAAGAGATCTGTGACTCAAGAATAAACTTTGAATTTATTTCTAATTCCAGCATCTCAAAGCTTTAAACACTATGCACTAACAGATTTCATTCCCAAAGCAACTAATATTCTGAAATTTAATCAGCAATGTCATTAATTCCATAATAGAAAGTTTTCTTGCCTGTAGTTTACAGTTGCTGTATGCATTCTGATACAGACTACAAAAATATTATTTTTCAGCTTTCTATTGCTTTGAAAACCTTAACTTCTTCCTTAAACAGCCTAAAATAGTCAAAGAGGAGTAGTTTGAGATTATGAATTAGAGAATTTTAAAGCTACCTAGGTTAGTTGTTTTCCACTCTAATTTGTCCTGCTAATTAGAAGACTTCTCACAATGTATATACTCATGGAGGAGTCATCTAGCCCAGTGGGCATTCTGTTCTGGTTTAAGGAATGAAGATGTAAGCTGTAGCTTATCTTTGAACTAGACATCATGAAATAGGATGAGAAGTTATTCCCTTTCAAAGTACATTTTATTTTTTTCTCTATTTGTAAAATATAATTTACATGGCCTGACCATTGCTGGGAGAAATATCAATAACCTCAGATATGCAGATGACACCACCCTTATGGCAGAAACTGAAGAGNAGACAACACAGAAATACAAAGGATCATAAGAGACTACTATCAGCAATTATATGCCAATAAAATGGACAATGTGGAAGAAATGGACAACTTCTTAGACAAGTACAACTTTCCAAAACTGAACCAGGAAGAAACAGAAAATCTTAACAGACCCATCACAAGCACGGAAATTTAAAAAAATTTTAACTCCAAAAATTCTACCAAAGTTCCATATCCTTTAATTAGTATTTATTATGCACTTAATAAATATTGCTTGAATGTTAGATGGTTGAGAAGTGGAACATGGAGGATAGTGACATTTAAATGGTAGATAACAAGATAATGATGTGTTGTGGATGGTATCAATTAAAATAAGTGAAAGGGAAAATAACATGTGTCACCAACAGGACATAGCCAGACTACTGAAACACAGGAAATGTTTATAGAACATTTTCCTAAATGGAATTAAAAATCTGGATTTCATACTGACNATTTAAATGGTAGATAACAAGATAATGATGTGTTGTGGATGGTATCAATTAAAATAAGTGAAAGGGAAAATAACATGTGTCACCAACAGGACATAGCCAGACTACTGAAACACAGGAAATGTTTATAGAACATTTTCCTAAATGGAATTAAAAATCTGGATTTCATACTGACCAATATCGGAGAAGGCAATGGCACCCCACTCCAGTACTCTTGCCTGGAAAATCCCATGGACAGAGGAGCCTGGTGGGCTGCCGTCCATGGGGTCTCACAAAGTCAGACACAACTAAAGCGACTTAGCAGTAGCAGCAGCAGCAGCAGCACTGACCAATATTAGTATTATTTGGGATACAACTTTTTAAGGCCTAAGTGACTCCAGTTAAATTCAACAGCAGAAATAATAGTACCATGAATGTTCAAACTGGCGATTGAATCAATCTGTATTAATATCTACATTAGGAAGCCATAATTCATTCTCATTGGATGCCAGTTAATGAGATGTTTTGTCTTAGTGAGCTTCTCCATATAAACTGTGTTTTTAATCTAACTTAAATGAGAAAGCCAATTTCCCATGCCTCCCTGGGATTTTGTCTAGAGATAAATTCCTTTAAAATCCCAAGTTCCTTTGCTGCATTGCTTTAATGATGTTCTTTTATTAAAATGCTCATGAAAATTTTAAAAAATAAGACATATTTATACTTATAAAAACATATAAAAAAAGATAAACATGTGTAACTCCAATGTGCAGTATATTTGTCTGTCTCTCCCTCCATCACCACAATTTGCTGAGCAGTTTGAAGAAAATTTGTGATCTGCAGGGCACCCTGCAGAGACTTAACATCATCCTGCTGTTTCTTCAATAGTAAACAGTAAACTCTGCTTGGGTTTCCCAAACAATTATAAGATAATTAAGCTTAGCACTTTAAGGATGAGTTCAGGACTAGAACTGACCTCTTCTTGGCTAAATAGTGCTCTGAGGGCAAAACAATTGTAGAAGATCCTTTTAACACTCTCCTTCCCAGCCCCCCTCCCCCGCCAACCCCGGACACACACACACACACACACAAACTCAGAGTAATCTGAGTCCTTTGTAATAAGTACTACCATTTTCTTTTCATGGATTTAAATGTTTTGTAGATCAAAAACTTTTCTAATTACAAATGAGACGAACTAGAAATACATTTCTTGAGACTTAGTGACACACATGAAACCTCTCCCTGAGTAAAATCAGAAGACTAGAAGCCAGCAGAAACTTATCAAAATGTACTCACCTGAAGAACCTACAAGAAGCAAGTAGTAGGGGAAAGAAAAAAGTCTCTAGAGACCCTCCAGTTACTCCATCTCTTAGTTTCTTCTGATTCCTCGGCTCTGTGTCTTGGTGAACAGGAAGATGGAAGGACTTGCCCTCATACACCTCTTCTGCTGCTGCTGCTGCTAAGTCACTTCAGTCGTGTCCGACTCTGTGCAACCCCATAGACGGCAGCCCACCAGGCTCCCCCGTCCCTGGGATTCTCCAGGCAAGAACACTGGAGTGGGTTGCCATTTCCTTCTCCAATACATGAAAGTGAAAAGAGAAAGGGAAGACGCTCAGTCGTGTCACATCTTTTTTAGAAGAGCAAAATCACATACTCTGGATAGATGCGCATATAGGACATACGGGACTCCTAAAAGGGAGACTGCTGGGAGTTCCCTGGCTGTCCACTGGTTAGGATGCTGAGCTTTCACTGCTTCTCATGCAGGTGTAGTTCCTGATCAGGGAGCTAACACCCCTTAAGCCATGTGGTACAGCCCAGAAAAAAAAAAAAGGGTAACTATTTTTAATCTCTCCTTACTTGCCTACCCTTTGAGTTAGCTGGACTTTATAAAATATAAACTCAAAACTGAATTTTATCTCTCAACATGTTTATAAATCTGTAAAATGAGGCCAATATCCTTCTCATACAAATTTGTAAGAATTAAACAATATATGTATGTAAAAGTGCTTATTGAATATCTGAGGATAAAGTATTTGAAATGTGTTGAATGAATCAGTTCTATCATTAAATGTTTAAAAATATCTGTGGAAGTTAGAATTAAGATGTGGCACACGTGGTCCTTTGTATATCCTGGTACTGAATCTAGATTTTGATTCCAAGATAAATTTGAAGTTATTGAAGAGTTTTAAGTGAGGAAGAGAGGTAAGATGATTTGACTTACATTTTTAAAAGATCACCTTGATGGATCTGTGGGAAACTCCTTGAATAATAGCAAGAAATTGACAGGAAACAATTGATGAGGTTTTGGAACTGTCAGATGAGAAATGATGATGATTTAGGCCAACTGATATTGGAGTAGATCAAGTGATGTTTAAACAAGAATACTTAGTTACAGATTGGGTGGAAGTTTTTGGAAAGATGCTGGATAACAGGAAACAATTTAAAATGAAACTCAAACTTTGCTGTTAGCAACTGGGAGGACATAGAAATGTCATTTTAAAGTATGAAGAAAAAATAGATTGTATAAGAAAGGTGCTGGCACATTTCATTAAAGTTTTGAAAACACAATTTAGATCACTTTCTCATATCATGCAGTCAAAGAAGTTCCAGTGAGATTATTCCACTGACTGAGGAAAGCCTGAGAGCCAAATTTAACAGAATAAAGTGCAGATAAAAGTGTATCTTATTTTTGTTTGAGGAATTTCTAATCTCAGAAAAAGTAAAAGAATAAATAAATCAGGAAAAAGAAAACATTTGAATACAAATATCTGAAAACTTTTCAATACCAAAATAAATGGTGAATAATATAAAATGGGTTTTCCTGGTGACTGAGATGGTAAAGAGTGCAGAAATGATGCAGGAGACCTGGGTTCGATACCTGGGTCAGGAAGATCCCCTGGGAAGGGAATGGCAACCCACTCCATTATTCTTGCCTGGAGAATTCCATGGACAGAGGAGCCTGGTGGGCTACAGTCCATGGGGGTCACAAAGAGTCAGACATGACTGAGCGACTAACAAACACAAACACACAAATACATAATAATAATATAATTAGCTTAAAAATACAAATGACAGGAGGGAAAAATTAGCAATGTAATTCTTGAAAGAGGATTGCTATTTCATATTTATCAAGGATAAATTGGAAGGGTAAAGCAGATAATTTTAATAAAGCTAAAGAGTAAGTGATACAGGAGGGAAGAGCTAACACAAAGGTTTTTATATAATAGTTACAAATGAATATCGGAAGCCTGAAACTGGAGTGATCTGAGCAAGAAGAGACACATTAAAATGTATAAATTGTATCAAAAGGTCAGTGGAATAATAATCAAAGATGCTCATATAACTAAGAAATATCCTGGGTACAAAGTAGGGAGTGGTTTTGTGTGGTCAAGACCAGAAACAAAATATTTGGTTAGAATCATACAGGAACCAAATTCTTTTAAAAAGTTATAAAAAATAACAAGATATAATCACTTGGTAGAATAAGGGACACTATTACAAATGACTCCTAGGAAGTTATGCCATTCCTAAGAGTTCTTTTATAACCTTCATTTACATCTAGAAAGTAGTTTTGTTCTCTGCTTACAAAAAATGTCTTTCATGATACAGTTTTTAAGTTTTTTGTGTTGTGTTCTCCACTTGCTCCCACCCTCTCTATTTCTAGCCAAATGTCTTTCTAGATAAAGTGCTTTAGGCTTTATGCTTCATTTTATGATTGTGAAATTAAAACTGCTGACTTGTATAGATAAGTGCCTATATTTGATTCTTGTTGTTAAAAATGTGGGTCAAATCATTGACCGAGTAAAATCTTTCATGCGACTTTATCATACTTAAATAATCCAAAAGCAAATAAAGACTACCTGAAACAAAAGAATTATAAATGATGAATTGAGTAACATAATATGTTCTGTATCACAATAAAATAAAATAGCCATTAGAATGACTATGATAAAGAATATAGCAATAAGAATATTCCGATGAGTCATTTTAAGCAAGATATAACTGTGTATCTACACTATGTTTTTAAGCATTGTAAAAATAATATGTATTTGGGGACCAGGTCTGGATAGGATCAATAAAAATGAAAATAGTTTGATTCACAGAGGTGATAAATTAATGGTTCTCAAACTATAGTGTGCAAATGAATCAGCTAAAATACTTCTACAAAATTCCCATTTCTAGGCTCACCCTGAGATTTATGTTCAATTACTCTGAAGAGAGACTTCAGATAAAGCATTCTCAAATAATTCTGAGGCAGGTCATAAGTAGTTCTCTGTTGGGGACACTGTGACAGGATCAGGGGTGATTTAAAGTGTTTATAACCACAGTATTAAAATTCACCTGTGTGCTTATATTGTTTGCCCCACACAAAAAATACATGGCACTGATTGTATTGCCCCTAGTCAAAATATGATAGACTAAATTATACACATGCATGTGCTAAGTCACTTCAGTGGTGTCCGAATCTTCATGACTCCATGGACTGTAGCCTGCCAGGCTTCTCTGTCCATGGGATTCTGCAGGCAAGGATACTAGAGTGGGTTTGCAATGCCCTCCTCCAGGGGATCTTCCTGATGCAGGGATCAAAACTGAGTCTCCTAGAACTCCTGCACTGCAGCCTGATTCTTTACCACTGAGTCACCAGGGTAGCTCAAATTATACAAAGTTGACATATAATATTATAATATGAGGTGAAATGAAGTGAAAGTTTCTCAGTCATGTCTGACTCTTTGTGACCCCATGAACTATACAGTCCATGGAGTTCTCCAGCTGGAGTGGGTAGCCTTTCTCTTCTCCAGGGGATCGTCTCAACCCAGCAATTAAACCCAGGTGTCCTGCATTGTAGGTGGATTCTTTACCAGCTGAGCCACAAGGGAAGCCCCAAAAAACTGGAGTGTGTAGCCTATCCCTTCTCCAGTGGATCTTCACCAGGGTAGCCCAAATTATACACAGTTGATGTATAATATTGTGATATATACATGCATATTTCTGATCCACATTAACCATTTTTTTTAATTACCTGTGTCTGTGGGACTCTATTTTTCCCTATCTACTCCCTGGAAGAGACTGACTCAATTTTCTAACTTTCTGCTATTCAGTTCTCAATATTGGTCAGGGTAAATGATAGATTTACATAAATTGGTTGTTTGATAAAGGACTTTAATGATAGTTCTCTAATGGAGGAGGATTAGGGTTAAGCCCGCTGTCATGGATTCAGTATTCACATTTCTAGGTGAGCCTGTTCTTAGCTGTATTTCAGCTATTCTCTTGCCTCCTCAAACCTGGTTTCATTTACCCTATTGAAGCATATCCCATCTATGAACCAACACACATATTCTTGCACCACTGTATTCTTGCTGGCATTCTCCCTAGTATACTGAATTGCCTCTCTTGGAAATTCTAGTTAGCTTCCTGCTTTAAAGGGACTTATCAGTAGGAAGAATATAGCTGTAGCTTGCTATAATTAATTAATGATTGATACCTAAATGACTGCTGTACTTAAAACTGTGGCTGGCATATACTTAGGAAGTATACAACAAAGGTTAGGGGTTATCCACTGCATATGTTGGTCTGCGTTGATACTAACCCCAACCATCTCTATATCTACATTTGATACTTGAAGTGTTAGTCACTCGGTTGTGTCCAAATCTTTGTGACCCCATAGACTGCAGCCCACCAGGTCCCTCTGTCATGGCATTCTCCAGGCAAGAATACTGGAGTGGGTTGCCATTTCCTTCTCCAGGGGATCTTCCCCACTCAGGGATCAAACTTGGGTCTCCCACATTGCAGGCAGACTCTTTACTAACTGAGCCATCAGGAGAGCTTTGGATACTTGAACTGAACTTTAAATAAGTTAACTGCTATGGCTTCATGAATGGCCTACAGTTCCAACTTTTTCTGGTCCCTGTTTCATCTTTCTCACTATCTACTAATAGGAATGAAGTTTCAGCAGGTATTATACCCAGTGTTATCATATTTATAATGATTATATTAGAAAATCTATGCAATTTCTAAGTAGACTTCAGTTCAGTTCAGTCGCTCAGTGGTGTCCAACTCTTTGCNTGCATGTCTTTATAACAATGTGTATTCTTATGCACATTTCTTTTCATAGCGTATTAAGAATACTACTCTATTTGATCATATTCACAATTATCCTCTTTTCTATTTGACCCTGAATTCAGATCAGGAGTGGACTCAGGAGCTGGAATGCCTGAGTTTGAATCACAACTCAGTTACTAGCTGTATGACCATGAACAGCTTACTTAAGCTCTCAGTTTCTTCATTGATAAACTGAAGATCATACTGCTACTGCTGCTGCTAAGTCACTTCAGTCGTGTCCGACTCTGTGCGACCCCATAGACAGCAGCCCCACCAGGCTCCCCCGTTCCTGGGATTCTCCAGGCAAGAACACTGGAGTGGGTTGCCATTTCCTTCTCCAATGCAAGAAAGTGAAAAGTGAAAGTGAAGTCGCTCCGTCATGTCTGACCCTCAGCGACCCCATGGACTGCAGCCTTCCAGGCTCCTCCATCCATGAGAGTTTCCAGGCAAGAGTACTGGAGTGGGGTGCCATTGCCTTCTCTGGAAGATCCTACTAGATAATGACAATTTCATAGGTCATAAGTGAAGTGAGTGAAAATTGCTCAGTCATGGCTAACTCTTTGTGACCCCATGGACTATACAGTCCATGGAATTCTCCAGGCCAGGATACTGGAGTGGATAGTCTTTCCCTTCTCCAGGGAATCTTCCCAACCCAGGGGTTGAATCCAGGTCTTCCACATTGTAGGCGATTTCTTTACCAGCTGAGCCACAAAGGAAGCCCAAGAATATTGGAGTGGGTAGCCTATCTCTTCTCCAGTGGATCTTCCAAGCCCAGGAATGGAACCAGGGTCTCCTGCATTGCAGGCAGATTCTTTACCAACTGAGCTATCGGGGATGCCCATTCATAGGTCACAGTGGTCATTAAGTGAGCTAATTCTTCTAAAGGTTTTAGAGCAATCCTTGATATATAATAAGTGTTGAGCCCATGTTATTTCTTATTATATGTGAATAACAGGAAACCTAAGAACTTATAGAAATATCAGAGATTTTATCTAGTTGCAGTATGTACAGTGCATGTGGTTTTAACTACTTTTCTGAGTGATTATGCTTTATTAGTCAGAACTTTCTGTCATGAATTGAAAGAATAAAACATTGAACTTGGCTTGAATTGAGAAAAGCAATACACTGATTTGCATAAACTGGGAAATCCTAGAGGAAATTTCTCAGCTTGGCTGAATTAAGAATTTAGACAATGTTATCAATAACAAATCAACCTATTTTTCTCTCTCTCTTCAATCTCTTGGTCCTACTTCTTGCAGTTTAGCTGTATTCTCAAGAAAGAAGTGGCTTTCAGCTACCCTGTGCTCATAGTTCTTAACTATTACAGTCTCAAAGAAGACTTTCATTCTCACAGCATCCTTATGGATCCCCATGTAAAATAAACACATAAAATGGTTTATGGGAAAATCAATCTCTAGTTAATTGTCACTTTCACCTTCTCTCTAAAAGCATTTCTCCTGATCCCTGAACAAAATCTCAGGCTTGTTTCATATCTTTTAGTTAATAACAAATAGTTTTCTTTCTTAATGTTAAAAAACCCAGGCTAGTATTAAAACTTCAATGTTTCATCCACTTCATTTTGTGCCCCAGACTCTCCCTTCTTCAGACTGGAAATTCTGCAATGGGAACACATAGGTGGTGTTGGTTTCCTCACCTTTTTCTGTCCTTGCTTCTTTACTCCTGTCCCACTCACTATGCTGCTTTTAAATCCTCTAGCGTTGGAATAGGGAATTAGGAGAAGAAAGGACAGAAAAGATTTGCTCATATGATGTGGTCATTATCTGGCATGGGTGCCCTCTGGGACTGGCAGGTATCCAAAGGCTTACTCTTCTATTGGGATGACCAAAACACTAGTTAAGTTTTTTTCCATAAGTTTCCTCTGTTATAATGCTTCATTGTCTTTAACTTCATTCAAAATAATTTTGTTAGATTGTATTGTGACCACTGTCATATCAGTGCTGCGTTAAAAAAATATGCTTATCAAAATTGGTGAACTCTTTTGTGTAGCTATTTTAATATTCAAGATGAAAGAAAACAGCAATATTTTTGGTATGTTATACTTTATTATTTTAAGAAAGATAAAAATGGAATTAAAATGCAAAAAAAAATTAAAAATAAAACAGAAAGAAAATGATGGTGCTCTTGACTGGGAGTCCTTTAAAACATGCAAGCCTGTCTGTCTTCCACAGGCGTCATATCACTTCTTTTGTGCCTCACATCTTGCCCCCAGACTCTGGAAGTCCAGGACACTTGTGCTGTGACTGTTTTTGCTGGGCTTGGAAATGAGCCTCACCACAGGCCATATGAGTTATCCGTTTACTATGAGTTTGTCTTGCCAGGCTTGCCTGATGTCCTGGTGCTGTCTTGAGTAGAGAAACTTTTCTAATTTTTGATTTGTCTTGGTAGCTTGTCTTGGCTCTTCCATAGAGTATCTTTTTCAACTTAGCTTCATCAATCATATAGGTGATATTTTGATTTTTGATTTTATTATTTGTTTTATTTCTCACATTGTTCAGAATCTAGGTAGGAAAAGTACTTTCTCTATTAAAGGGAAGGAAAACTCTCCAGTTATCTATAGACCACCTTACTGAGAAATACTAATCTATTGGGGAAAATATAAAATAAAATGGAGAAGGCCTAAGACATGGCCTCTGCCTTCAAATTTTTAGGCAAATTTTAAAGATTGGTCATCCCAATCTTTAATTTTAATTAGAGAGCTAGGTAAGTAAAACAAAACATACAGTTCAGAGAACTTGCCCCAAGCTAGGAAGAGTCAGAGCTTGAGTTTGAACCCAGTTCTCTCTGATTCCAACATCTTAATCCTTTCTGAGACCTTATTCTGACTTTTAGAAGCTTAGAGTTTAACAGAGAACCTGGTACTCAATCTTCAAGATAATAAGAAAAACCTTACTTCTATCAAGTGTTTTTATGTAATAAGTATTATGATAGAAGGTCTTTCTTCATCTGCCAATGTCATTACTTGGCAATGACAGAGTGACTGTCTCGGTCAGTTCAGGCTGCTGTAACAAAGTACCGTGCACCTGGTGACTTATTACTGACAGACATTTCTCACAGTTTTGGAGGCTGGAAGTCTGGAATCATCACACCAGCATGGTCAGGTTCTGGTGCAGAATCATGGTCAGGGTTGCAAGTGGCTGATTACCTCTTGTATTCTCACATGAAGAGAAGAGAGTGAGCAAGCTCTCCGGCCTTTTCTTTTAAGGGCACTAGTCTCATTCATGATGCCTCTACCCTCATGATCTAATTACCTCGCCAAGGCCCCACCCCCAAACATTTAGTCCATAATAATGTCCTGAATATAAGTACATGACTCAGCATGATTATTCGGAGAAGGCAATGGCACCCCACTCCAGTACTCTTGCCTGGAAAATCCCATGGGTGGAGAAACCTGGTGGGCTGCAGTCCATGGGGTCGCGAAGAGTTGGACACGACTGAGTGACTTCCCTTTCACTTTTCACTTTCCTGCATTGGAGAAGGAAATGGCAACCCACTCCAGTGTTCTTGCCTGGAGAATCCCAGGGATGGGGGAGCCTGGTAGGCTGCCATCTATGGGGTCGCACAGAGTCGGACACGGCTGAAGCGACTTAGCAGCAGCAGCAGCAGCATGATTATTGAAGCTCATCTCTGGCACCCAACCAGTTTAGTCACTCTCTACTTATATATACTGATCTTGTGTGTGTGCTCACCAAAAAGCAATGCATTTTTCATATATTCTGAAACATCAGAAAACAATTCAAAATCATAAAACCCCAGTTTCTGAGATTTCAAAAGATTTATTTTTACTGTACTTTGTTACTTATTAAAAGAAATATAACATTCAATTTCACAAAACTGACATTTGTATTCTGATTTTATGTTAAAAGTGATTTTTTAAAAATATATCCACTCATTAGATACTTGTAATGATGTTATGGAATAGATTATCATCATTATTATTATTATCAACATTGTAATTATCATTATATTATAAGGAACCTAAGGCTCAGAGTTATAAAATAGCTTGCCAAGTTAGCAGCTGGCTGGGTTCTCTTCTGATTGTAAATCTTTCTGCTCTACTTCAGTGCCTTGGATACTGCCAGCAGTCACTCTAGCTTTTCTTTGACTAGTTCCTCCAGAATGATAGATATCTTCAAAAAGTTGCCAACGTGACTGCAAGAGCTGATTATTAGCTGGCTAGAAATAAAACATGTATCAGATACTGTGGTAAAGTACATTTACATAGGCATTGTTTTTAATTGTGAAATGCTGGTATGATAGGTACTTTTTTGAAATATTAAATCATATTTTGCTTTTCTAGTTATGAAAGAAAATGAAAAATAATGAACATTATTTATGTTTTAGACTTTGTATTTTCTTCTCCTCATTCCAAGAAGGCAACCAGGACCTTGTATTCCCTTCCCTTGAATATAATTTCTAAGCAAAACATAATTACTGATAGAAAAATCGCTTTTTATACCCTTTTTAGAAGCTTAAATTCCTGGCAGGTATCGTGAGAAAGACAAAAGAGAAGCCAGTCTCTTCCAGGATGAGAAGTAGATAAAAGCAAAAAGGGTATGCAAGCTGCTAATTTGTGGTGTATTTGAAATGTGAAGTCTGATACATTGAAAATGCCCACAGAAAAAAAGGCTATTTAAAGGGAATGATTGCTTGATAAAGGTCAGAAGGCTGGACCTTAGACATTATGGCTGAAACACAAGCAAACATTCTGGTGCCTGACAGTACTACAAAAGCTTCAGAGCCACAGGGCTTTGAAACTCAGTATAGGATGAATGTTAGGTGTATCAGCTCTTCAGGAATGTCTCAAAGGCAGGCAAAGCCTCTGTGGACATGGTTTTACAAAAACCTCCATTTGTATGAAGGCAGAGAGAGAAAGGATCCACCAAAAATTGCTTTTCTTGACAGATACTAGCTGGAAACTGGGAGTCAGATTTAATTTTACTTAAAGACAATAAAGCTTATACATGCATATGTGTGAAATGGAATTGGATAGTTGAAATGAGCCTGGCAAATGTGGACCATTTCTGACATTGAATTATGGGTGTATCGGGACCCACGATGCTATCCTCTTTTTGTTAAAAAATTATAATAAAGCATTTTTAAGAAGTCAACAAGGTAACAATTCTTGCACTCCTGTTTATAGAAAAAGATTCATCGTGGTGATGCTGTAAAGAGTCTAAGAAGTACAAAATGCCTACCATGGGCTTAGAATGGAGAGTGGACAGTATACATGACTTGCAGTTTCCCTTCTTAATATTCTCCAATGTTTATGTTTTATACAGATTCATCAAAAATCACAATATTCTGTTTTAGCTATCTTCACAAAGAAATACAACAAATATGTCATGCTTTTGTGGGGATGGGTTAATAATTTAAATTGACAGCTATGTCTTTTACTATAAATAAGGTTATTGTCCAATATTTAATTCTATAGCCTTTTAAATCAAAACCTGCAAGAAATGTTTCTGCTTGCTTTAGTTCCTGGGGAAGCTCTACTAGGAACAGATACAGAATTTACCTAGAGTCTCTGATCCACTAAAGCTGCTAGATCCATATAATCTTGCTGGCTTTGGTCCACCAGACTAGAAAATGATGAAATAAAACCCAGCCTGTATCCACACCAGAGTCTGGGGGCTGGATTTCATTTCCAAGCTCAGAAAGAAAAAAAAACAAAACCCTAGTATCCAACTCCTCCCCCACCATCAGTCACAATGCCCAGTATCAGAATTCGGATTCCTACTCTTCGGAGAGCCCTAGAGCTGTCAGGCTCCCCGAGGCTCCCCAGTCCCCTCGCCAGCTTCTTTCAAGTTATGTGGTAAAACCTGCAGTTCAGCTGGCCCATAAGCCAGAGCCAGCAAAGCTCCTTCTTCCAGACTATATTGCTAACACCAAGATACCCGAGATGAGCTAAGTCCAACAGAGAGAAGTCTGAGCACCACCGGAGANTTCCAGACTATATTGCTAACACCAAGATACCCGAGATGAGCTAAGTCCAACAGAGAGAAGTCTGAGCACCAACGGAGAAGCCTGGAGCACATCTCTGCGGGCCCATAAGCCAGAGCCAGCAAACTCCTTCTTCCAGACTATATTGCTAACACCAAGATACCCGAGATGAGCTAAGTCCAACAGAGAGAAGTCTGAGCACCACCGGAGAGGCCTGGAGCACATCTCTGCGGACTGATGGCCCTCCTGCTGCCCCGGGGAGGGGCTGTGCTCCTGGGAAGCAATCATAACTGAAAGTCTCTGGTAGCTCAGTTCAGTTCAGTTCAATTCAGTTCAGTTCAGTCGCTCAGTGGTGTCCAACTCTTTGCGACCCCGTGAATCGCAGCATGCCAGGCCTCCCTGTCCATCACCAACTCCTGGAGTTCATTCAGACTCATGCCCATCGAGTCAGTGATGCCATCTAGCCATCTCATTCTCTGTCGTCCCCTTCTTCTCCTGCTCCCAGTCCCTCCCAGCATCAGAGTCTTTTCCAATGAGTCAACTCTTCGCATGAGGTGCGATTTGAAATTAGCTAAGTAGATTTGAAATTAGCTCCGAGGAGCATGTACTACTGAGCAACTCTCCACAGATCTCTCTAGGTCTTTGACGAATGTCCAACCACACTTAGGACTAACCCACGCGCGGCCGTTTCCAAAACAGCTGCTTTGGAACTGCTCTCCCACTTTCAGGCCCCTGGGGGTTTCCTGTCTCTCAAAGCTGAGGGTGGAGTATCAAAACCTGTAGCATAGGGAGCAAGCGTGCAGTGCTCAATTGCCTCTGACTCTTTGCGACCTGGCCAGGCTCCCCTGTTCATGGGATTCTCTAGGCTAGAATACAGGAGTGGGTTGTCATTTACTTCTCTAGGGGATCTTCCCAGCCCAGGGATTGAACCGAAATCTCCTGGGTCTCCTGCATTGCAGGCGAATTCTTTTACTGCTGAGCCACCCTGGAAGGTCTCAAAGACCCCTTCTCCCCAAATTTCAAAATGATGTGCAGGAAGAAAATATTACAACTTTTATTTATATTCGTCTTTATGGGCTAATGGGTTGAAAAGAAAGTACACTTAAAATGTATATGATTGACAGTGGAATCCACTTGGTGCATGCGTCCCTTAGGTATAAGCTGTACCCTGAAGGGAGAGTATAAATTCCACACCTCAAAGGGGTTGACAACTGCACCCCCACACTTCTATTCAAGTACATAGCACCCTAGTGTGGTTCACATAAGCTTGGCTATGTGTATTTATGAATTTGGTATCATGAAATGTAGACTCTATATAATGCTTAAATTGTAATGACATAAGGTGTGATTGTATAGATCTATTTTATGCAGGTGTTATTTTCATTTTGTGCAACATAGTTCCCTTATTATCTTTTGGCAAAGAAGCTAAAAGAGTAACAGTTTTCTTTCACTAAATGACAAGTGTTCCAAATTCGCTGACCTTTTCTGTGATGACAAGTAGCTGTCGATAGAATGCCACCTAACAGAGATCCTTAAAAAAGATAAAGACACTTGTCTTCTTTCAAGGTAGAGGTGACATTCTAACAATGAGTGAGAAAATGATTGTTTTTTACTTTGTTTTCTTTTATTTTTAATCCTTCTCTGGGAAAAGAACATTGAAAAATTAATGTTTGGAAGTGTTTATATTATTGTCAAAAATGATGTGTCTAAGGCATAAGCTTTTCATATCTTACATTTAATAATAATTGAAGCAGAATTCTCTAACATGTTTTAAGAGCTTTGAAATAAAGAGTTTCAGTGGTTTTTTTTTTTAAGCCATTTGATAAAAGTATTAAAATCCCTTCTGACTCATTCCAAAAAGGAAATCTGATTTTGACATCAGGAAAAGGGAGAATTTATTGACTGTTTACAATGCAAATGAACAAGAAATTTTTAAAATGAAGCTAAGCTATTAATACTGTGATTTAGAAAGTGCAGCCAATGGTGCCCCTCCTCTGTTGGATGCACAGATCTTTTGAGAAATATCTTGCGGGTATATTTTTATGGTCATCAAAACCAAGTGTGAAAATAAAATAAATACAGCTAGACTTTAAATTTCTGCAACATAAAGCACTGAATCCAAATTTTTATTTAATTAATGAGGCATATTCCCATCATATCACAATGCTCAAAGTGTTATTAATAATTTAGCGAGCATGTAAATACAGATTCTTGTTTAATTAATACATATACTTTAAATATTTCTAGTTCACTTGATTGCATTCTTTGTATAATGTCTATTTTTGTAAATTGTTTGCAGCATGCATAATACCTAGCGCTTGCATGCATGCATGCTAAGTCACTTCAGTCGTGTCCAACTCTTTGCAACGCTATGGACGGTAGCCCCCCAGGCTCCTCTGTCCATGGGATTTTGCAAGCAAGAATTCTGGAGTAGGTTGCCATACTGTCCTCTGGGGATTTTCCCAACCAGGGACTGAGCCTGTGTTTCTCTTACAACGCCTGCATTGGCAGGTGGGTTCCTTACCACTAGCACCCCGCGGGAAGCCCTGCATAATACCTCGTACTATATTGCAAATATGTATACACACATACATGGGCTTCCGAGGTGGCGTTAGTGGTACAGAACCCATCTGCCAATGCAGGAGACATGAGAGACTGGGCTTCAATCCCTGGGTCAGGAAGACTCCCTGGANAATAGCTAGAGTACCTTGATAAGTCACTTATTTTTAAGAGACTTCTTGTCCTTATTTGTAAAATAGTGTTGCGGGCCACCATACACTGCAGGAGCAAGGCGTTAGAGGAGTCATCTGGGCTTGCAGAATCCTGTTGCTGGAGAAACCACAGTGCTGCAGGAACTGGGACTGAAATTGTATGCAGTGAAGGGACCCAGCATTGAAGAAGCTGCAAACACCACGGGAGCCTAAGAGTGGAGCACTCTGAAACCTGAAAAAAGATCCCCTTCCTCTGCCACTGATCATCTCCCCAGAGCTCGCTGTTGACAAACCTTAGCATTGCCCTTTAGTTCAAAGAAGAAAGAATTTAAACCACAACTTCATTTCACAGATCAGGCAAAGAAGAGTAGATTTGTAGTTGATAGGCCACAAAATGATCAAGGCACACTGGCTAACTTAGCTTCCTCTTTAGGGGTACATCAGTACAGACTCATTCCCTGATTTTATCCAGAGGACTCAGTAAGTATGAATGGCCAATCAGAGATAGGCTGGCTAGCTTCCAGGGAAGGGCCATCTAAGGATGCTGACTGCATTAGGCAAAGCAGTCATATATCCTAGGTCCCTCACCTTCTCATGAAGAAGAAATTGTTAATCCTGTCAAATTCTAGGCCACAGATTCAACCACAGCTGCTAATGGGCAGGAACACTGTGCCAAAAATGTCAGGAATATCAGAAATCAACATTAGACTTTTTTTTTCCTTCACTTTTTCTTTTTTCATGGTGCTATTGGTAGGAACTCTGTTATTTCTAATTTTTTCCATAAAACCACATCCTGGTCAGTGTGTTAGGTCCCTTATACCATGTGGTTGGTCATTGGGTGGTAATATTCCAAAATTTAAATTTAGGCTGATTGGACACAAAGAGCTGCAAACCTCTAACTCAGCTTTGCCAATATTTTACATTAAGAGTTATTAGTTCCTTACCCCAAAATAACAAACTAATATTTGTTTCCCATTTGCTTTGTTCTCTGTGTCCCTCTCCCTGTAGAATTTTCAGGGATGAGTTATGATTTGCAGAACATAATTCAAGCATTCCTACATTTTCATCGTCGAAAGTTGCTCAGTTGTGTCCGACGCTATTNTTACCCCAAAATAACAAACTAATATTTGTTTCCCATTTGCTTTGTTCTCTGTGTCCCTCTCCCTGTAGAATTTTCAGGGATGAGTTATGATTTGCAGAACATAATTCAAGCATTCCTACATTTTCATCGTCGAAAGTTGCTCAGTTGTGTCCGACGCTATTCAATCCATGGAATTCTCCAGGCCAGAACACTGGAGTGGGTAGCCTTTCCCTTCTCCAGGGGATCTTCCCAACCCAGGGATCAAACCCAGGTCACCCACATTGCAGGTGGATTCTTTACCAACTGATCCACCAGGGAAGCCCTACGTTTTCATAATCACCTTCAAAATTCCAGCTAAATTTCTAACAACTGTCATCTTGTTTTTGCAACCAAATGCCTAAAGCAGTTGACATTTTAAAAATACCTCTTATACTTACAATCATAAATACAGATATATTTAAGTAGCAATTTATTTTCTTCAACAGAAATATATATATAACAGCTTCATAAACAACTTCACATGTTTCCCTAGATCATCTTTACAACTTTTTAATGACATTGTTTTTACCTTTTTTTATACCGAGGAAAACTGAAGAGGCTAAATACAGTTCTCAGAATCGTTTTTAAAAGGCACAGTTGGTTTTGAGGCACAGGTGTCTTGATTCTTAATCTTATGTTCTTTCAAATCAATCAAAATTAATTTTAAAATTCCTGGCACTCTTATTTACAGAATAATAGGTATCTATAAATGTTGACTTTACAAGTCCTTGGGCTTCCCTGGTGACTCAGACAGTAAAGAATCTGCCTGCAGTGCAGGTAGAACTGGGTTTGATCCCTGGTTCAGAAGATGCCCTGGGCAAGGAAATGGTAACCTACTCCAGTATTCTTGCTTGGAGAATTCCATGGACAAAGGAACCTGGTGGGCTACAATCCATAAGGTCACAAAGAGTTGGACACGACTGAGTGACTAAGCACAGCACAGCCCTCTCTTTGGTGCTAGCTGCTTCCTTTGTGTAGGAAGTAGGTCCTGTTAAGGCAGCTTACTTTCAGCTCCCATTGCTATGGTAATGCTAATTATTTAATATCTTGTTCTAAAGGCCAAGCTCCCAATGGAGATTATACACAGGGCTCCTGCTATAATGAGCATGGCTTCTGGTGGTGGGAAGAAATACATTTTGATCTGTTCCTACAGTATTACAAAGTTACTTTGCCATTTGCAATTTTTGTTTATTGAGAAACAAGATGAATTCACCCCAGTATGTGCTCATGCTGTTTAAACTTCCACACTTGTTTTTAAAGTTCTCAGGAAATGTAACTTTAAAAAATAGCATTTAGGACAGCAGGGTCAATTGTTATAGATAGACTCAGATAGTAAAAAGCATAGGATATCTGATGCTTTTTAAAAAAAATGCCTTTTTTTTTCAAAATACTGTCGGGGATTAAGAGCTTTTGAACAGGCAGTGTTTAACCACTGTTATTGCCAGACCACACAAACAGTCCCTGTTCATTCAGGATATTTGGCCCACAAAAATGCATTTCCCTGGTAATGTAGGAAACTTGATTAGCGGTTCTATAGAANCTTTTTTTTTTTTTTTTCAAAATACTGTCGGGGATTAAGAGCTTTTGAACAGGCAGTGTTTAACCACTGTTATTGCCAGACCACACAAACAGTCCCTGTTCATTCAGGATATTTGGCCCACAAAAATGCACTTCCCTGGTAATGTAGGAAACTTGATTAGCGGTTCTATAGAAAAATAGAAAATAAGGAGGCAAGATGCTCATTTCTTCCTCTCTATTAATTCTGTCAGTTGTGGAGCATCCTCAGAAGCAAATGTGCTCTTGGATTCTGGTAACACCTCTTCCCTTTTGTTCTCTAACATTCGGGGATATCGTGGTTTCTAGTAATTTCTGGGACACATTCCCGCTTCTCTATTCTTCCAGGACCCCTCCTCATTTTCCCTCTTCTAACTTTCCACTGCTAGGGTAATCAATCTGAGTGTATGTTAGTCACTCAGTTGTGTCTGATTCTTTGCAACCTCATGGACTATATCCTTCCAGGTTCCTCTGTCAATGGGATTCTCCAGGCAAGAATACTGGAGTGGGTTGCCATTTCCCTTCTCCAGGGAATTTTCCTGACCCAGGCCTACCTGAATTGCAGGCAGATTCTTTACCATCTGGGCCACGAGGGAAGCCCAGGATAATCAATTCCTTCATTCAGAGCCCCCTAAAAGAGTTGTTTTCCTGATTAAACCTAAATGATTGCGAAAATGAATTAGTATGTTGATTTTAAACTGTGTCAAGATCTTTAAAGGAGATAAAAGGTGAAATGGGGTTCTTTATATATTGTTATCAAAACCTTCTTAAAAGTGAGGTGAGCTGGGGTTGCAAAGAGTCAGACACGACTGAGCGACTGAACTGAACCGAACTGAAGGACCCCTGAAGGAAGTGTGCTTCTTTGGATGATGACTAGTGATAGTTTGGATTAGAGAAATGGCAGTGGATACGAAGTGGGTGGATTCAAGATGTATTTTCAAATACAGTACAGAAAGAAGCGTTCATGAAAAAATAAACATTTGGGTAAGAGCAATAAAAGATGATGTGATAGGCTGAACGTGCAGGCTGAACGTTGCTTCAGTCATGTCCCATTCTTTGCAATCCTATGGACTATAGCTCACTAGGTCCCTCTCTCTGTCCATGGGATTCCCTAGGCAAGAATATTGGAGTGGGTTGCCGTACCGTTCTCCAAGAGATCTTCCTGACCCAGAGGGTTGAAGCCATTTCTCTCATATCTCCTGCATTGGCAGGTGGATTCTTTATCACTATCACCACCTGGGAAGCCTGGTAGGCTGAGTAATAGCCCCCAAACACACTCAGTTTCTAACCCTTAAAACCTGTGAAGGTTACTTTACTTGACAGAAAAGACTGCAAATGTTATTAAGTTTAGCATCTTGAGGTGGAGAAACTGAGGCTGAATTGCCTGGGTGGGGCCTAAATGGCATCATATGTGTCCTTGTCAGGGAGATGCAATAAGGTAGAGAAGGAGGCCATGTGACAGAAGCCAGGGGAGGCAAAGTCAGGAAGAAGGTGCCAAACACTGGCATCCAGGATGGAGGACCGGTCCCAAGCCAGAGAATGAAGGCAGGTACTAGAAGCTGGAAAGGGGAAGGAAATGAATTTCTCCCTTAGAGACCCTGGAAGAAATGCAGCCCTGCCAACACCTTGATCGTGGCTCAGCAAAATCCATTTTGGACTTCTGGCTTTTAGAACGTTAAGAAAATTTGTCTTGTTTTGAGCCACCACGTTTGTGGCAATTTGTCAGAGCAGCCCTAGGAACTCAACACAGATGACTCCCAGAGTTTCATTTTGAGCTATAAGATAAGTGTGATATCATTTAATAAAAATGAGAAATACTGGGAAATGAGCAAGCAGTTTTGAAGACTGGAAAGTATCAAGAAATATCAAGAGATCATTTTGAACCTGCAAGTCTTTAGATCTATGAGTAACCCAAATTACAAATGATTAGTTGGCTGTTCAATATTTTCTACCTGGAATTGGCCAAATTTCCTGGGTTGACTGTGGATTTTCTTCACATTTGGGAAATATTGAACCTTATTTCTTCAAATATTTATTCTGCTCCATTCTCTCTCTTCTCCTTTGCTGGGAGTCCCATTCCAATATGTGAGACTTCTTGATATTATTTGACAAATCACTGAAGCCCTGTTATTTTTTCCATGAAAAAAAATCTATGTCTGAGTTTGGAAATTTATATTTACCTGTCTTCAATTTCACGGATACTTTTCTTCTGAAAATCCTTATTTTAATTTCTGATATTTTAGTTTTCAGCTCTTGGATAGCCATTTGGTTTCAATTTTAGTTTCCATATATTTTCTGAAAAATCATGTTTACTAATATCCATTTTTTCTATTAACCTTTTAATATAATATTCACTTTAATTATTAGCAAAGTCCAATATCTGTCTGTGTATATTCTTACTGGCTAATTTTTATTTTGGATACAGGTATCAGTTTCCTGTTTCTTTTCATTTCTAACAATTTTATTCTACACTGAATAATATTTTGTAGAGTGTGGATTCTGTAACATTCCTCTGAAAAAAATGTTAGTTTTATTTTAGCAGGCAGTTAAGTTGCTGGTGAACCAAATTGATTCTAATTTGGTTGATTTTGTTTTTAGTTTTGATAGAGTGACTGGAGTTGCATTTTCACTCTCAATTCAGGGCATAGATTTTAGCCCTGGGAATGGTCTCTGCTACCGTTAAATGTAGCCCTTCTGAAGCACCAGTTACAAACCCTAGATTTGATTTCTCTAATTAGGTGGGATTTGAATTCCAAACTGTGTCTCCTCAACATTCAGTTCAGTTCAGTCACTCAGTCGTGTCCGACTCTTTGCGACCCCATGAATCGCAGCATGCCAGGCCTCCCTGTCCATCACCAACTCCTGGAGTTCACTCAGACTCACGTCCATCGAGTCAGTGGTGCCATCCAGCCATCTCATCCTCTGTCGTCCCCTTCTCCTCCTGCCCCCAATCTCTCCCAGCATCAGAGTCTTTTCCAATGAGTCAACTCTTCGCATGAGGTGGCCAAAGTACTGGAGCTTCAGCTTTAGCATTCCTTCCAAAGAAATCCCAGGGCTGATCTTCAGAATGGACTGCTTGGATCTCCTTGCAGTCCAAGGGACTCTCAAGAGTCTTCTCCAACACCACAGTTCAAAAGCATCAATTCTTTGGTGCTCAGCCTTCTTCACAGTCCAACTCTCACATCCATACATGACTACTTTCCATAGCCTTGACTAGACGGACCTTAGTCGGCAAAGTAATGTCTCTGCTTTTGAATATGCTATCTAGGTTGCTCATAACTCCTCAATATTAGGCAGATACTAAAATTCCTGTTCAGTGTTTCAGCCTTCCAACTGTTGTTCTCTGCTAAGTTCACTAGAATCTCACTGTACACGTGTGCAGTTAAATTTTGAAGGAGTTCACACACAGATTGGGGGCCACACCTTCTGTGGTTTCATCCTTTCTGCTTTTATCCATCCTCCTCAGTTTCTAGCAGCCCTGATCTTTGACCTCAGGCTTCTCCTTTTGGCTTGAACTCTCTTTCCTGTGCACAGAGCAAACTGGGGAGCATTATCATGTGAAAAGCCAACTAACTGTGGATTTCATCCAGTGCGTCTCATTTTGGAAAGTATAATATCAGCTCCAATTTCTGCCTGTTTTCAGTTGATATGAAGAGACATAGAGATACATTTGTCCAAAGTTTATAATTGTTACTGGCAGGAGACTTAATCCAATACAAATTGCCATACTATCATCAGACTCCTGACAGCTGAATTGTTGAATCTTGATTTCAGAAAGGAATTCTGGAGCTAATATAAAAATTCATATTTGTCAATAGAAACGTAATGTAGTAAAGTGATCCTAATTATTGGTTTCACATTTGAGGAACCTATTTACCCATACTACCATCAGACTATCTGATTCAAATAAATCAATTTCTGAAGGTGTCCTTCGTTGTTTAAGCTCATCAGGTGATTAAAATGTGCACTTAGAGTTGAGAATCTCTGATCTTGAAGATCAAAGCAGTAAGAGAAGCAGTAGATTCAGATTTGAGCTTCAGTATCACTCTGTAAAGGAACTGAGGAGGAACAACCAGAGGAAAGTGGTATCCTAAAAGCCAAGAGGGAAGAGGTTTTCTAATCAGGAAGAGATCATCAGATGTGTTAAATGCTGCTCAGGGTTTAAGTTGACAGAAAAGCATTAATATTTTGCAACATGGTATTTGTTGGTGACTAACATGTCAAATCAAATACAGGAGTTTTAATATTGTGATCAGAGTAGATGAGCAGGGTTGGGATATACATACCATTAATATGTCTCAGATATGGATTCAAAGAAAACCTTTCTGTTACTGCTCTCATCCAGATGTCTTCTATTGTTGCATAGTCATGAAAGAAAAGTTAAACTGCCCACTATAGCTCTATCTCTTCCAGTTTGGAAGTCTCTTTCAAGTCAAGTCAGCCTCTTTGAGATCCTTAGTCATGACCATAAATTGAATCGACTGTGTCCTTTTCCCTCTGTCTTTTTATGTATGTGCGGTAGGGGCTGGAGATACATCAAGTTTCTGGGTTGCATGTATGCTATCTGGGACATTAGGGTTACAAAATGATGGATTTCCTATGAGTCTTCACTGGATTCCTAATATGCATCCAGCACCAACAAGTGGCTGGATAAGGTATTATGCTTGTCAGGTTCCTTGTTCTTGTATCTGTTCTGAAGTCTGGGGTCACAACTAGAATCTCTCACCTTGAAGTCTCCTAAAGCTATATCCCCTCCTCCAGGCTTCCATATCATTTCTTCATTATTCCCCATGGTACACCTGAAACAAGTCTAAAGTTTTAAAATACGGACTTAGTAAAGATCAAACTTATGGTAATGATAGAGAGNTTTATAAGGCCTCCTCAGATAACCATTTTGCCTTGTTGCATTTCTTTTTCTTGGGGATGCTCTTGATCACTGTACACTCCTGTACAGTGTCATGAACCTCTGTCCATAGTTCATCAGGCACTCTATTAGATCTAATCCCTTGAATCTATTTTTCATTTCCACTGTATAAGCATTAGGGATTTGATTTAGGTCATACCTAAATGGTCTAATGGTTTTCCCTACTTTCTTCAGTTTAAGTCTAAATTTGGCAATAAGTATTTCATGATCTGAGCCACAGTCAGCTCCCGGTCATGTTTTTGCTGACTCTATAGAACTTTTCCTGCAAAGAATATAATCAATCTGACTTTGGTATTGACTATCTGGTGATGTCCATGTGTAATGTCTTGTGTTGTTGGAAGAGGGTGTTTGCTATGACCAGTGCATTCTCTCAGCAAAATTCTGNGTCTTGTTTTTGTTGACTGTATAGAGCTTTTCGATCTTTGGCTGCAAAGAATATAATCAATCTGATTTCGGTGTTGGCCATCTGGTGATGTCCATGTGTAGAGTCTTCTCTTGTGTTTTTGGAAGAGGGTGTTTGCTATGACCAGTGCATTCTCTCGGCAAAATTCTGTTAGCCTTTGACCTGCTTTGTTTTGTACTCCAAGGCTAACTTTATCTGTTACTCCAGTTATTTCTTGACTTCCTACTTTTGCATTCCAGTCCCCTATAATGATGAGGACATCTTTTTTGGGTGTTAGTTCTGGAAGGTATTGTAGGTCTTCATAGAACTGTTCAGCTTCTTCAGCATTACTGGTTGGAGCATAGACTTGGATTACTGTGGTATTGAATGGTTTGCCTTGGAAATGAACAGAGATCATTCTGTCATTTTTGAGATTGCACACAAATACTGCATTTCAGACTGTTGTTAACTATGACAGCTACTCCATTTCATCTTTTGCCCACAGGAGTAGATATAATTGTCATCTGAGTTAAATTCACCCATTCCAGTTCATTTTAGTTTGCTGATTCCTAAAATGGAAGGAATCACTCTTGCCATCTCCTGTTTGAGCACTTCATTTGCCTTGATTCATGGACCTAACATTCCAGGTTCCTATGCAATATTGCTCTTTACAGCATCAGACTTTACTTCCATCACCCATCACATATATTCTTTCACCAAACATTTAAAAAGCATCTTTCATGTACCAGATAATGAGCTAGATTCCTGGCATTATGAAGAAGAGGGGAGACTGCTGGAAGGCTAGAAAGCCAGAGAATATAACTATACTGAAAAAATTATTTAATGTATATAACCTTTATAAAGGAAAAAATGATTAACACTGTCTCATTGGATAATTTCAGGAACCATGTTAAATAGGTATTAATCTGCTTTGCAAATGAAGAATCTGAAACTGAAGGAAGATTAGAACTTACTCAAGATTTTAAAAGCAAGTGATGGTTCTAAAATGAGATCCTGGGTTTTGTAATAGAATTACAGGCTTTCTGCCTAACTAGCCCATGACACATGACTATACTAAGTAATAACATGTCCAGGAGTAACCTTTTAGAATACTTCAGGATCCTCATTAATTAACTTTGAATGTGGTCCTGCTCAAAGATATGTTAGCTGATTGAGAATGTTTGGATAATGTAGTAATTTGCTTTCTTGCTTTTCTTTGCTATCTCTCTGAAATCTGGGAACTTGTTAAAAAAATAACCACCTTCCAATTCTCAGGTAAAGATAGGTGAGTGTTTGGATTACATTGCTAGACGTTTAAACTATGCTTATTATGCTATTTAAGGATTATTTATAAGGCATGCACCTACCATGTACAAAGTGTTATATTGGGGGTTATGGGAAAGAACAACATTTCTGACAATCAAGTTGTCCAGAACTAACCCCAAATGAACTAAATCAGAATCTCTGCTAGGTGTACCTGGGCATGAGTGGTTTTTAAATTCCCCCAGGTAATTTCAATGTGCATCTGGACAGGACTGACTGGAGTGTAACATAAAATGACGATAGCAAAGACAACAGCTAATTGCTCATCTCTACTTATCCTAGGCTAGGCAACATGCCAAACTCTTTAATTAGACATTTAATGTTCACAGCAATCCAATGAGGATAGTGTTAGTTACCATTATCTCCACTTTTTATGTGAGAGAAATGAGGCTTTCTCATCGGCTCCATGAGATGTCTAAGATCAGTGGAGAACCTCAATTTCTGATTCCAGATTCTATGCCCTAGCCACTAGTTGGAGAAGGCAATGGCACCCCACTCCAGTACTCTTGCCTGGAAAATCCCATGGATGGAAGAGCCTGGTAGGCTGCAGTCCATGGGGTCGCTAACAGTCGGACACGACTGAGCGACTTCACTTTGACTTTTCACTTTCATGCATTGGAGAAGGAAATGGCAACCCACTCCAGTATTCTTGCCTAGAGAATCTCAGGGATGGGGGAGCCTGGTGGGCTGCCCTCTATGGGGTCTCACAGAGTCAGACACAACTGAAGCGACTTAGCAGCAGCAGAAGCAGCAGCCACTAGTTTATACTGATTTTCTTTAATAAAGCCAAATATAAGAGACATGTTTGGGGGGACTATTTTATAAAAATTAAATTTGGAAGACAGTTGAGATAAATTTAATTCAGTACTCGAATACATTATTTTTTGTCCAGTGCAGAAAAAATGAGTAGAAAAAGATGAAAAATTGATCCAAATGAGTGACTGCCTTTTGTTTTATTTCCTTTGAATTTAAGAGAAGTGTTTTGATGCAAATCTATGGATTAAAAAATATACCTAAGGGGCCTATGAGGATAGCACAGCCCACAGCTAGTATCTGGAATGAAGTCCCTGTAGCAGATCCCAAGTCAAATACACAGGAGAGCATCTGCTTCCAGCAGAGGGGGAAGAACTTGTAGAGGATGGTGCTGGCATATTTAAGATCACTTAAAAATCAAAATGGAGTAACCGTGGTTCAGGCATCCAAAATGGAGATGTTGTTTCAGACATGTTCCTTCATCACTGAGAACTTGAATTTTTTCTGAACTGTATCAAACTCAAGAATACCACCAGTGATAGATTGGGAGTTTGGGATTGACATGTGCACACTGCTATATTTAAAATAAAATGTCTTTCCTTGAAAACCAAAAGAATACTACCAGCCAGTTTTCAAAATAATATCTGCTAGCAGCTGCTAGCTGCAACATGTAGTTTCAAAGTTTCCTCTACCCTTTGAAACTATGTAACCATTTTAGAGCCTAGCCACTCCTTTCTTGACAAGCACTCTTAAACCTTGTTAGCTATGATCCTAATTCTTGACAAACAACTGATGTAACCTCACAGGGATTTTGTTTCTTTTTAGCCTTTATAAATTCCCCTTATTTTGCAGTCTAGTAGAAAACAATTCAAGTGCTTCTTGAATCTATATTTCCCAGGCTGCAGTCCTAATAAACCCCAATCAGGTTTCTTTTTTTTGAAGTTTTATTTAATGATAGAGTGGGTGTATTCAGTGGGGTTCTGGAATATCAGAAAGTTATGAGGTCTGAGTTGCAGAGTCATGCACATCTTCAAGTTTCATGTGCTGAGGAATTATCATTACATAAATATAGACTGCCTGCTTAATATTTGTTTTATATGAAGCCCTATAGTATATTAGTCACCATATATACATGCATAGAGCCAGAGCTAGGTTCAGTCTTGGTTCTAAAGTGAAATAATATTAATCTTACACAGGGTTATTGTGAGAATTACAAGAAACAGTGTATGAAATATATATTTAGTCTTCATGCCCATTTCTGGCATGAAGTTCCTAAAACCCTTGGAATTTCCTAAGTGGTAATAAGAATAAAAGTCTTTCATTAGGTTAATAAGGTGACTTTTGGAACTCTTCTAAAAATGAGGGCTGGTTGCCAGGGGAACTAATGTATGATTAGAGTGTTGAAACTTTCAGTCCCTCCTCCTGATTGCAGGGGAAGAGAAAAGGGATAGAGATTGAGTCAGTCACCAATGGCCAGTGGTTTGATTGGTCATACCCGTGTAATGAAGCCTCATAAAACAAACAAGGGGGGATCTGAAGAGCTCCTGGGTTGATGAATATGTGATTTTGGGTGAGTGGCATGCTCCAAGAGGTCTTGGAAGCTCAGCAAACTTTCCCCATACTTTGCCCTATCCATCATTTCCATCTGATTGTTCCTGAGTTATGTTGATGTTTTTCAGTTGCTCAGCCATGTCTGACTCTTTGCAACCCAATGGACTGCAGCACTCCAGGCTTCCCTGTCCTTCACTATTTCCTGGAGTTTGCTCAAACTCATTTCCATTGAGTCAATGATAACATCAAGCCATCTCATCCTCTGTCATTCCCTTCTCCTCCTGCCTTCAATCTTTCCCAGCATCAGGATCTTTTCTAATGAATCAGCTCTTCACATAAAGTGGCCAAAGTATTGGAGTTTCAGCTTAAGCATCAGTCCTTCCAATGAATATTAAGAGTTGATTTCTTTTAGGATTGACTGGTTTGATATCCTTGTTTTCCGAGGGACTCTCAGGAGTCTTCTCCAGCACGAGAGTTCGAAAGCATCAGTTATTCAATGCTCAGCCTTTTTTATTGTCCAACTCTTACATCCATACATGACTACAGGGAAAACCATAGCTTTGACTATATGGACCTTTGTCTGTAAAGTAATGTCAGCTTTATAATATGCTGTTTAGGTTTTTCATAGCTCTTCTTCCCAGGAGCAAGTGTCTTTTAATTTCATGGCTGCAGTCACAATTTGCAATGATTTTTCAGACCAAGAAAATAAAGTCTGTCACTGTTTACACTGTTCCCCCATCTATTTGCCATGAAGTGATGGGACCAGATGCCATTATCTTTGTTTTTTGAATGTTGAGTATTAAGCCAGCTTTTTTACTCTGCTCTTTCACCTTCATCAAGAGGCTCTTTAGTTCCTCTTCACTTTTTAAGAGGAAAAAAAGGATTAGGATTGTGTTATCTGCACATCTGAAGTTTTTGATATTTCTCCTGGCAATCTTGATTCCAGCTTGTGCTTCATTTGAATAGCCTGGCATTTCACATGATGTATTCTGCATAGAAGTTAAAGTTAAATAAGCAAGGTGACAATATACAGCCTTGGTATACTCCTTTTCCAATTTTGAACCAGCCCATTTTCTGTGTCAGGTTCTAACTGTTGCTTCTTGAATGGCATACAAGTTTTTCAGAAGGCAGGTAAGGTGGTTTGGTATTCCCATCTTATTTGGTTTCAGAATTTTCCAGTTTGTTGTGATTCACACAGTCAAAAGCTTTAGCATAGTCCATGAAACAGAAGTAGTTGTTTTTTCTGGAATTCACTTTTTCTATGATCTAACAGATGTTGACATTTTGATATCTGGTTCCTCTGCCTTTTCTAAATCCAGCTTGTATATCTGGAAGTCTTCAGTTCATATAATGTTGAAGCCTAGCTTGAATGATTTTGAGCAACCTTGCTAGCATGTGAAACGAGTGCAATTGTGTGGTAGTTTGAACATTCTTTGGCATTGCCTTTCTTTGAGATGGGAATGAAAGTCCTGTGGCCACTGCTGAATTTTCCAAATTTGCTGGTATATTGAAGGCAGCACTTTCATCATCTTTTAGGATTTTAAATAGCTCAACTGAAGTTCCATCACCTCTGCTAGCTTTGTTCATAGTGATACTTCCTAAGGCCCACTTGACTTTGCATTCCAGGATGTCTGGCTCTAGCTGAGTGATCACACCATCATGGTTATTAATAGGTAATTAAGACCTATTTGGTATAGTTCTTCTGTGTATTATTGCCACCTCTTCTTAATATCTTCTGCTTCTCTTAGGTCCATACCGTTTCTGTTCTTTATTGTGCCCATCTTGGCATGAAATGTTCTATTGGTATCTCCAAATTTCTTGAAGTGATCTCTAATCCTTCCCATTCTATTGTTTTCCTCTGTTTCTTTGCACTGTTCATTTAGGAAGGCTTTCTTATCTTTCCTTGCTATTCTTTGGAACTCTACATTCAGATGGGTGTATCTTTGCTTTTCTCCTTTGCCTTTCGTTTCTTAACTTTTCTCAGCTATTTGTAAGGCCTCCTCAGACAACCATTTTGCCTTGTTTCATTTCTTTTTCTTGAGGGTGGCTTTGATCACTGCCTTCTATACAATTTTACAAACCTCCGTCCATAATTCTTCAGGCATTCTGTCTATAAGATCTAATCCCTTGAATCTATTTGTCTCTTCTACTGTATACATGTAAGGGCTTTGATTTAGGTTATACCTGAGTGGCCTAGTGGTTTTCCTTACTTTCTTCAATTTAATTCTGAATTTTGCAGAAAGATGTTCATGTTCTGAGCCATTCATAGTCAGCTCCCAGTCTTGCTTTTGCTGACTCTATAGAACTTCTCCATCTTTGGCTATGAAGAATATAATTTGTCTGATTTTGGAACTGACCATCTGATGATGTCCATGTGTAGAGTGGTCTCTTGTGTTGTTTGAAGAAGGTGTTTGCTATGCTCAGTTCATTCGCTTGCAGAGTTCTGTTAGCCATTGTCCTGCTTCATTTTGTATTTCAAAGCTAAACTTGCCTGTGACTTCAGATATCTTCTTGATGTCCTACTTTTGCATTCCAGTCCTCTATGATGAAAAGGACATCTTTTTTGGTGTTAGTTCTAGAAGGTCTTGGAGGTCTTCAGCCTTGTGGAAGGAAAGGAGATTCTACAAAGCTATAGAATCTCATGGCCCAAGAACTATGGCCCAGTGTGTATCCTTGAAACACACCCATTCTTAAGGAACCAGTGATGGTGGGTGTGGGTGGGAGCCTGATCAGCCTTCAGAGGCCAGCTTTCCTCAACTTTTGATTCTTCTCAAGATCAGTGGATTGTCAGAAAATCCCTTCTTGTATCTTTATGTGGCTCCTTTATTAGTTTTTCATAAGCCATATATAGTCACATATTTGGGAAGCCCAGACAACTAATTTAGGCAATGTGAAAGCAGTTATGTGGGGAAAATACACATGGATTTTGCTTTCTGAATAAATTAGAGTGACTGAATAAATTAGACCTTTTATTGTGCTGAAGTCAAATCAGTCAGCGAGAACTTTAAAAAAAACAAGAATGCCACAGAAGACCAAAATTGTCTCAATCTAAGAAAAGATTTCACCAGAGAATAAATAATAATGAATTAATTTAAAAGAACAAGATTAACAAGATCACTTACAAAGTGAGAGGAAATTCAAATTTTAACACAAATATATATATATTAAGTGAAGAAATATAACTTCTGATCAGATATGCTTGACAAAATTAAATATTTAAACTCTTATATTTTAGAAGATGTAGTTAGACATTCATACTTTTCACAAAGTCTCCTTTGTTTTACTAATTATTGACAAATATAGAAAAGGTCTCGTAATCAACATCAACAAGAAACAAATCATGTGCAGTTTCATCTTTCAAAAAGCAATTTTGCATCTGGCTAGCATCTTCATTAGTATTCCTGTGATTATAAGATGTATATATATTTGTTACTTCAATTTCTTGTCTTCTCAAGGAGGAAATTTTCAACAAAGCGTTTGTATTCAAGTACATAAGTCCATGAATATGATTTAACACACATTGCAGAACTAAAGTATGTCACTACAATTAAAATATCATAATTTTTTTTATTTCTACCAAGCTTAAGGTCTAACAAGGAAGGACCAGTTGTACTGGCAGATCATCCCCTTAGGCCATCGTGAGAATTCCTTTTGATCTTGTCCCCCAAAGTGTCTAATATGGGTCAGTAGAGGAATTAATTGAGTGACCCCCAAAGGTGTACTCTGAATTAGAATGAATTATCCAAGTTTCTGTTTCCTCTTCTCCTACCTATTCTCCAGACAAGCTTGTACAAAATTTGTCAGCTAATAGCAAAGCCCAAACAACAGAAAGCCAACAATTAAAATGCCCCAATTTTGCAACCAAATTTGCACATTTTAACTATATTAACCCTTCATGCTATTATATAAAACTTCTTTTACCACAGTGATATTTAATAGTTGAAATTAAATCTTATATCCCTTTTTACTGATAAAGTCCTAGATTACACCTAAAAGCATTTTCTCCCTTGCATTTTCTTCTTATTTTACTGAGCCTCGTTAAAGGAGAACTCACCTAGGTGTCTTGGTAGAGCAATGTGGTTTCTTCATCAATAGTGCTCTGATGAAGACCTGCATTTTTCCACTGCATGTAGTAGAGATTGTTAGCAACTCCATATGCACCTCTTTCAGCTAGAAAACTCTATGTTCTTGCAAAATTCCAAAGGGACCACAAGACACATAAGAGTGCTATAGCACCAGTCCCACACTTATACTCCATGAAAACCCAGGACCCATGTGGTATTGGCAGCCCCTGAAATCTAAGCATGTCTCCATAAACTTAAGCATTTTCCAAGCAAAAGTGATATATCAAAATACAAAGGATGTTACAAGATAGAACTGCATTCTATTACAAATAATAGATAACTTCAAAATCTTTGTAATAGCTGGTAGAACTAAGAAGGAAAAAAAAATTAAAAGAGAAAACTTTCTTGGATTATTTAGCTTTTCCAGAGTATTCATCAATTTCAATCCAGCGCCTGTGAATTTAGCCCTCATATATGAGAAATGTCTTGCTTAAATCTAACTGTAACACTCTGCTTCTTATATTCTGAGAACAGTAAAACAAAAGATAAGAAAATAACAACAGTAAAACCCTCTGCCTTGAATACATAAATTAGGAAACGTTTACTAAAAATGTCCTTACCTTCTTAAATATATATATATGAAAAGACTTCTCTTTTTTGTTACTACATTTATCCTTTGTATTTAGCCCATTGATCTTAATTCATATTTCCCCTTTAGAGACCAGAGTTCTTGGAATCCAAAGTTTTTATTGAGAGTGGTCTCTAACTAGGGCTGGAACTTCTTCTTTCTTATGAGCTGAGAGTTTCAGGCTTACAACAAAGACTAGTCTAGTTTATGGCTTGGCATTTCCTACTTCCCCAAATTCTTCTCTCTCTCTCTCATTTTCCATCCTCAGAAGAACCACCATCTTCCTTAGCCATTTGCTGACATTTATGTTACTATGTACTAATGGGCACAACGGCTGAATTCCTGAGACCTTGGTTGATCCCTTCAAGGAAAGATTTCTTCCTTAGTTCACATTCATTTCTACTAGAGAAATAGACTTATGAACTAGAGATGGGATTCCTTTTGCTTTGCAAACCTGTATCTTTGAGCTCAGTACAAGCATTTACATGTCCTCCTCCCTAAACATTGTTTTTCCTTGAATTCCCCTGCCTTTTAAACCTTCTGTATCCTAGTTGCACCTGAAAGACTCCTTGCATCTTTAATTTATTATCTACAGAATGAAATCTGACTCTACTGACTCTAGAAATCCATTTCTTTTTCACTTTGGTGTGTCTCAATACCCTTTTGAAAAGGCCAGTTGAGATTTTAACACTTCAATGTGCTTCTTAATTTGATCCATTTCTCCTTGTGTATAAAACTTATGTACGCTGAGTTGGAATGTCTTCCTTTCTTTCTTTTACTATTTCCCATAGCTCATGTTTTAACTACAAGATCAAAACCTTTTACAAGTGGATTTTCTTGCTCCTGAGTTTCTGATAGTTTTCTTATAAAATGCAAACTGTTTTCTGTTGCCAGCCTTCTTACCTGCTGATTCTTTAGCCTATTAGTGATTCTGAGAGCAGAGTTACTGTTTCCCTCTTAGCAATTGCAGTTTTGATAAATAAATTATTTTTTTTTATCCTCAGTGCAAGGAGATAGTACAACTTTTGTATACTAGATTCCCATTTCTCCTTATATTTATTGATGGACTTTAGAGAAAGAACTGTACCAGAACTGAATCCCCCTAAATCTGTGCTATTATCAAGATTTTGTCATTAATAGGTTCCTTACAACTTGGCTGGAGATAGAGGGGTAAAAAAAAAAAAAAAATACAAATACAAGAAGATACTGGCTTAATACATCTATCTGAAAGTAAAAGGTTTCTATCCCAATAATTTTGCTGTGAGCTTTCCGTGATCTTGGAAATTAAAATGAACACCTAAATCAAAATAAGCAGAAGACTGGCAAAGAATGTGTTCATGAAAATCCATTCTCCCCCTTTGGGGATCATAATTAGACTACATTTCCTAGCCTCCTCTTCAGCTAATGAAGTCTGATCCTTGGGATATGAGTGAAAGTGATGTGTGCCACACCCAGACCTGGCTCATAAAAGCCTTCAGTATGACCCTCTATGTGCGCTTTTCTTTCTTTGTTTATCTGCCATCCAAAGACAGGATTCATTTGATGCCTCCAAGGAACTGGGTGCTGGGGTCCAGCCCCAGTGGATCCAGAGTGATTCGAAGGGGAGATGGATGGCATAGGTGAGGAAAAACTTATTTATTCATTAATATAAGGTTAGATTACGAAGAAATAGTATAGTAGGAAAATTTAGGTGGAGAAAAGAAGCTGAATAACTTGGTTTACATGGAGAACTAATAAAGTTCCAAGACAAGGAACTTGCACCATCTACATTAGGTCACCGGCATCCTTGTGACTATCGGGGGGTGCCTCGCCTTGGGCTCCCTTGCGTGGATCTTAGAAGCTGGGACAAGTAAGTAGACATGGTGAGCCTCTACGCCCCAGATGGGAATTCAGCCAGAAATTAGAGTAAAGAGGAGACACAGGGGAAACCAGTCCAGCTACTGGCCGGTCCTCTATTGTTCAGAAGGCCTTTTATACTTTTTTGATTGTACATAGAGATTAATGGATAATACAAAATTATGCAGCATTAGCAGCCCAGACTCTTATCAAAACCAGGCTTTTCTCTCTGCACACCCAATTGTATACACAAGTCTTGGGTGATTTACATCATCTTCCGCCAAAAGGCCAATTAACATTTTACGGCCTTTTTCTGATAAGGGTTTGTTAACCAGAAGACTTATTTGTGTTAAAAGTGTTGTTCTTCCCAAAATCTAGTGCCACTGACATAGCAAAGACATAGCAATTTGTAACAAGTAAAAGGAGTACAGTGATTTATAACAAAAGAAAAGTAATTAACTCAAAAGTCTAGTGTTGCTAATATCAAAACTACTATATACCTTTTTCCACATCCCGATTACATTGATTAACATCCTTCCAGGTGCCTAAAAGATAAAGAATATGGAGGCCTGGCCGCAATCATTGAGTCAACAGTGAAATCCTGTCACCAATATGATTTTTAGCTCTTTAGAAAAGGCTCTGTATCTTTAAGATGCTTTAAGCTTTGCGGCTTTTGCAGTTGGGGGCTGTAAGCAATTCACAAGCTGTAAAAAGTTCAGGGGAACCTGTTAGGCAAGTTAGAGCGTTATCAGAGGGGGTTGAGCTGAAACCCTCCTTTCAAATGCAGAAGACTAAAGCCCTGAATCAACTTTTTCCAGAGAGTGTCAGAAGAGTGAAAAAATATAAGTCAGGCAGATTCTTATTTTGGGGGTACATGCTCAGGAAATACCAGGGGGAAAACCTGAGGCCTGACTCACCTTGCCCATCAAGGCTCTGCCGCATGACCTTGTCACAGGTGGGATTCCTCACGCTGGCTCCCAGCACCTGGGAACAGTGGGCCACCCAATAGGATGAGCCTGGGTTCCTGAGAGATTCTGTAGAGCAGAGCATCCACCCTTCTTCTCCATCCTATTGGACTTTGAGTTAGTGAAGAATAAAATTCTGTTTTATTAACCCACTGAGATGTGGAAATTGTTTCATCAGATAGGCCATTCTGAATAATACAATAAAATGAAGATTGGTATAATAACTTTTTTACGTGGGCANCTGGGAACAGTGGGCCACCCAATAGGATGAGCCTGGGTTCCTGAGAGATTCTGTAGAGCAGAGCATCCACCCTTCTTCTCCATCCTATTGGACTTTGAGTTAGTGAAGAATAAAATTCTGTTTTATTAACCCACTGAGATGTGGAAATTGTTTCATCAGATAGGCCATTCTGAATAATACAATAAAATGAAGATTGGTATAATAACTTTTTTACGTGGGCAAAGAATGGATTTATTCAGCATTTTCTGACACAAAACTCAAGTAGCAGTGTCCTGAAATCAAAGCCACTCTAAGATAAAGTGAGGTTCCCAAACTCCCTTTATCTTTTATTTCCTGATTTATTAAAACAACTACCTGGTGATAGCTCAATTCTTTTTTCTTGGAAGATTTTATGCTTTTTCCTAGTTTACTGTATATAATGTATCTCATTTTAACTTTTTCTTGCTCTGCTGCACATGGAGGAGTGACCCAAGAAAAACTAAAGATATAAAATTGAATATCATAAAATGTTGAAAACTCAGAAGCCAAAAGTACAAAGAAAACTCTCCAAGCTAATATCTCTTACAAGCTAATGGTTAAATTTGAAGTTTGGGTTTGCTAGTCTCCGATGATGTCCAAAGTGTTGAGGTGCTTGTGATAATGTCAAAAAGTCACTGAATTAAGAAAGTATTATCAAATATTGCAGTAGGAAAAGGAGTTTTTGGTGATGGCAATGCGATAGACTAGGGAGTAGAGAACTCTGATGACCCCACAGGCTGAAATTAGGCAGGCTTAATATTTCTCCTTTCAGACACGCCTTACTCTTTTTCTAACACATATCTCAGTGTGGCTGAGGGGTTGGATACAGGATGAACCTGTATTCTCGTGGGCAATGGCTTAATGCAAACTTGCCCATATAAAGAACTTAGATAGAACCTGCCACGACTCAGAGCAGAAGCAAAATACTTTATCTTCTTAACTCCACAGCTTCACCCTCTGACACTGTAATCTAGTTAGAGAAGTTAATGGTGCCTCAACAGAACTACCTCTTCCTAGGAGTGGAATAGAGAACAAAAGCAATAGTTTCCAAGTTAATTTATTTTTTGAATCAGTAGACATAGTGCATAGTGGTAGGAACCTTTTTATCAAGTTGAGTAATGAAGTTTTTAAGAAGAGAGGCAGTTGTTAAGAGACCAAAAAATGACTTGAATGTTGGATGCTGGCAGATTAATATTTTTACTTAATTTCACCAAATGAAAAACTACTCTAAACAAATATTTTAATGCCACTGGATGAAATCAGAATAGAAATTTGAAGAGGAACATAGATAAAACACAACACTAAGAACCACTGAATCTAGGCTGCTGGCTGTACTCTCCTAGATTTTGTTTGTTTTTGAGTATTTAAAACTAACTGATTTTAATCTTTGGTTTCCGAAGTGGTCTTGCAAATGTATATAGCTATGCTTTTATGGATTAGAAATCAAAATAATTGAAGATCTTATTTCTAATTGATATATTGCACATGATTTTCTACATTCTGAATAATATCTCACCTTGTTCTAGTGGACACTTTTGTCTATACTACATAGGATGTCACCAACAGTCACAGGGAAGGAGTCTCACTTAAAATATATCTATATAAGATAAAAGTCTAAATGTCACAGGAATCCATGAATTATGTCTGTAGGTTTAAGTCCAAGAAAATAAAAACTTTGAATTTCTAGATTGTTAACTCACATTACATATACACATACATATATACACACACAAACGTTTTGGATACATGAGATCTCTTAAGAAAACAGAACTAAAGTGAGAGAGCCAGTTGAATGCCACACATTCAGACTCTTATTTCATAGTCTAGAATCGTCGCTGGTTGAAGCAACCATCTGGGAATTACTTTTCCCAACCTTCCTTGCCACTAGGTAGCGCCACATGAATGAGTTTTCTGACCAACTAAATGTGTGCAAAACTAATATAAGCCCATAAAAACTGACCAAATCTTATAGTCCCTTCTCTTCTTTCCTCGTCATCTGACTAAATGTGAACCCTCAGCGCAAACTTGGAAGTCATGTGTTGAATCTAAGTGATGGGTATTTGGCTGTTCATTGTAATATTTTAAAAATAGTTTGATTTGTTTTATTTGTGCTCTCCTGCCTTAGCTGGGCTGACTTTGGGGAGGCCATCTTCAGGTAGAAAGCAGCCATGCTCCACTCGTCCTCTCAGTTCAGTTCAGTCGCTCAGTTGTGTCCAACTTTGTGACCCCATGAACCGCAGCACACCAGGCCTCCCTGTCCATCACCAACTTCCAGAGTCCACCCAAACCCATGCCCATTGTGTAGGTGATGTCATCCAACCATCTCATCTGTCATCCCTTTCTCCTCCTGGCATCAATCTTTCCCAGCATCAGGATCTTTTCAAATGAGTCAGCTCTCTGACTCAGGTGGCCAGCATCAGGTGGCCAAAGGATTGGAGTTTCAGCTTCAACATCAGTCCCTTTAATGAACACCTAGGACTAATCTCCACTCCTCCTCTAGTTCCCAATTTGTATCCCTTCCTTCCCATGTTGCTAACCATGGTTTCTGACATGCCCAGTAGACAGGACAAGGATAAGCAAGGGCAATAAACTGTTTCTTTCTTGGCTGGTATTATTCCAAGAAACCTGTTATCAAATTCTCTATATGGTGGGGAAATAAAGACTACATTTTCTGAACCTGCCTGGAAATGCAGGAGATGTCTTGTAAGAGGTGTGGGTTCGATCCCTGGATCAGAAGGGTCCCTGGAGGAGAGCCTGGCAACCTACTCCAGTATTCTTGCCTGGAGAATCCCATGGCAAGAGAAGTCTGGTGGGCTACAGTTCATGGGGTCACAAAGAGTCAGACATGACTAAGTGACTATTACTTCAAGTAATTCAGTAATTTGTGCTGGGAAAAGTGACTACTCATAAATATATATTTTAAATTTCTATAAAATAATGTTTTCAGGATGGAAAAAAGGTACAAAATTAAGTTATAAAACTTAGAAGGAAACATAGAAAACTGTCATCATGGCCTCAGAGTATGGTAGGATTTCTTAAATAATTCAAAAAGGACAAACATAAATAAATTTAAAAGTATCATTACTAAAAAGATCTGTATTTAGCAACCCACACCACTGGGAGAAAGCATTTATAGTATATATAACTGGTAAATGATAAATGGACACACACACTTAAATATGTATTCTATAAATTAGTAACAAAATAGAATAAAACACTATTTAAAAAGAAGAAGGCAGTACCAAACCTAAGAATGTAGAGAAAAGGGTGAGACTCTTAATTAAACCCATCTCTTTGGGAAACAAGGTTGAAGATGTGCATACTCTTAAATCCCTGTTTGGGTGTATATTTTGGCTCTTTGCAATCTTGTTTATTGTAGCTGAAAATAGGCTTCATCTTTATTATTTACTGCTGGAGATAGAGTAATAAATTATTGTGAACTCACATACAACTTAAGATGAAAAAACTGAATATAAATTGATCCACAGGGATAATTTCCGAAACCTAAAAATGTTTAGAGAAGAAAAAAAAGGATGTGTCCTTTTCTTCAGTGCAAGCTTTTCATCCTGGAGTAACTCTGCCCCTCTAGCCTTAGCATTCTCTCTCTTTTGAAGAGCACCTATCAGAGGATTTAGATATGTTTCAAAGAGTCTATTTTCTAGATTCAGCCATGCATAGACAGTTCTTGGGAGTACAGTGATCCTGAAGGCATTTGAATCTGTGAAAGTCTCTGCTTTTTAAAATAATGACTTTAATTTGCTCACTGGAAGGAATCTGTCCAGTGAGCTCTCTAGGCTCATCACAGCTTTTTGTCTTACTAACTTGCCTTTGACAGTTTATCTCTACTGTTTTCTTTAGGAATCGTATCATTTCTCTTGTCCCAATTTCAGAGCTGTCTGAATTTCTACCATTTTGTTCTACTGAACATATTTGTATTTATCAGCAGATTTCTTGAAATTCCTTTAGTTCCTCGATGAAGTAGCTATCTCATGACCTCTTTCCTTTGATAATCTTATGTCTCTTCATTGGGAATTATTTTCAATCCTGTGCCCCCAAAGGTAGCAAACAGAACAAACAAGAAACATCAAATCTGTTGACTAAATAATTTCAGCTGCTCCTAATAGTACCCACATTGAATTGCCCCATCTCTAAGAGAAGTAAGGTTTGGTCATCTTTCTCAGACACAGGTCCAATATGTCATCTCTCAGCTGGTAAACTGAGAAACTAGTAAACTAGTCTACCTTAAGAAGAGAAGAAATTTGAGTTATTTTATGTCTTACAATTATCAGAAGATATGCTTAGGAAAAGTGCCTAAGAAGCTCTTTCCAAAGATCTTAAATATGCCTTTACAGTCAGTGCAAAAATTTTGTTTAGATTTTGCATTTTTGAATGCAGTCACTAAAGAGTAGAAATTTTCTTGATTTCTAAGAACCCATTTTGCAATTTGAGAAACTTCCTTTTAGATTGCTCTGATTTGAGCTAAAAACTTCCTTAAGCTTTTAAGACCAGTTAAATAAGGTGAAGGCGGGCATCTGAAGATTTCATGAAACCAGACAATCAATCTGAGTTGAAAAGACTTTTTTTCCACTCTTCTCTTTAATTAGACAGTGCTTTCCTCTTGATTTTTGAATATTGTCTTTTTCCAAACCAAATGTCACCATATTCAGAAAAACTGAAAACTGCCANTCCTTAAGCTTTTAAGACCAGTTAAATAAGGTGAAGGCGGGCATCTGAAGATTTCATGAAACCAGACAATCAATCTGAGTTGAAAAGACTTTTTTTCCACTCTTCTCTTTAATTAGACAGTGCTTTCCTCTTGATTTTTGAATATTGTCTTTTTCCAAACCAAATGTCACCATATTCAGAAAAACTGAAAACTGCCAGCCATTATTCAAATATTTGGTCTGGTCAGCATAACTGCTAAACATTGCAAATTTTGGAAATGCCTAGACAACTGTTCCTGGGTATCTTCTATTACTTCCAAATCTACATCTATCCACATATATATATATATGTATTTACTATTTTTTCTCTATTGTTTGTTAATCTGTTAGATGATTGACAGTGACATATTCATATCGCATTTTTGAGAAAATATAACGACACAAAGATTGTGCTGTTTTCCATCAGGAACCTGGAGAAACGAACGCAGAAGTATGGTACTTAAGATATTCACTGTCCTTCTTGCCCACTCACAGCTATAGGCTGTACAGTGTTGATCATAAAAGCATAATCATAATCACAACCTAAATTTTAAAGGACACAGAGCTTCCTATGGCACTAAAATTAAATATTCTGAGAAAAGATAAAAATTACTTTGACTCTGTCTTGATTATTTAATATTAGCAAATACAATAGTTAACAAATAACTAATTGTTCTTTACTAATAATTGTAATGGAGTGGTTGGGAGCTTGGTAAAGCATGAGAATATATTACTTGCTCATGTATATTCTGACTTCTCTAAATATTTCATTGTGTTTTTTATGAGAACATCTAGAACTATGCCTTTAGCAGATTCACTGCAGCTCTGTTCCAAATTATTTTCATTCTGGGAACCAGACAGAAGGAGTAAATGCAATTATACATACATGCAACATACAACGGAGAGAAAAAATATATATANATAGTTCAGTGTATAAGTAAGGGTACTCAGCCTTGGGACCTCACGCTTCTAAGTTGCAGGCTCACTGCCTAACCGTAGCCTTCTGATACATGCATGACTGTATTAGACAATTTCTATGCCTTGTGTCTGGTCTTCTTCAGCCATGTTTTAAGCCAGCCATTGTTGTAACAACTAACTTCCTATAAACATATAATCTGAGAGCACCTCAGCTTTGCCTGTTTGCCTGTTTGCATGCCCAGGTCTTCTCTGACACTGTGGTGTGGGATGCATGTATGAACTGGGTGGAGTGCCAGAGAGTAAGCACATGCTGGGGCAATCCTTGACCACTGGAGGAAGGGAGCTGGTACATGAATGCCTTCCTCTTTTTTCCTTCCAGTGAGCAATTTGGAGGCACAGTCTACATTGCCCTTCAGAAGATTCCAGCATAAACCAGCCCCATTCTCCACAGCAGTGACCAAATCAAGAACACCCCTTGTTCTATTTCCTGGAATTACTCCTTCCCCAAATTACCTGCACTCAAGACCTTATCTCAGACCCCAATTTCTGGGGGAAGCTCAGGCTACCAAAGTGACCTTCTAGTTTCACTCTATGTTTTACAGCTAGAATCTCATTGTGGTTCAGGGGACTAATCACTTGCAAATCTCTAAAGCTTCTTACAGTGAAGGACACAAAAAAGAGCTGCTGACGTGTGAGAGGCAACAATTCACAAGTCAAAGCTAGCAACTGAGAGTATCAAGTGCTGTGATTTGGGTTTGATCTCGGGTGGCCTCAGCCTGCAGTGGCTTGGAATGAGGCTTGGGTTCCCAGCTGGAGATTGGGGCTGGGTTGCAGGATGCAGTGGTGAAAGCACCAGATCCTAGCCCCTAGACTAGTGGTCAGTGACAAGAGCCCTGGCCCTTTAGCTATACAGAAGAGAATTCCCACAAAGACAGACAGTAGTGAAATAAGTGAAGTATTTGCTAAGAGGGAAAAGAGTACAGTACATGTGGATAGACACGTGGGAGAACTCAGGGAGTGAGTCGCTGAGTTGCACCCTGTGGCAGTTTTAATTACTCTTCTGACGTATTTCTTCCAAGTTCCTTTTAGCCAATCACTTTGATTTGCCTGGTTCACAGTCCATATTTGGTATATCTCAGGATCCTCCCATGTGTGCACACTTATCTCTTAGCAAAGATGGATTTTACCAAAAAGGCGTATGGGTAGGGAATATCCCTTGGTATCACTCCCTTTTGCCTCCAATGAAATTTTCAGAGAATGTGTGGTCAGGGAGGTCTCCTGACTTCAAGAATAGGAAATATGTGGTTTAGGCAGGGCCTAGCCTTCTCCTTTAATTGTCCTACTATTCTCATCTTGGAGTTTCCGTCCATAAGGAATGACTCTCCAATCGCTTTACCTAGTGTGTGCTTAGTCACTCAGTTGTGTCTGACTCCTTGTGATCCCATGGACTGTAGCCTACTGGAACCATCTGTCCATGGGGATTCTCTAGGCAAGTGTACTGGAGTGGGTTGCCCTGCCCTCCTCCAGGGGATCTTCCCAACCCAGGGATCAAATCCAGGTCTCCCGCTTTGCCGACAGATTCTTTACCATCTGAGTCACCAGGGAAGCCCACTGTATCTGAGGGTGGCTCATCTACGTCCTGCCTCAGGTTCATATTTTAAATCTCCACCATTTTCTCTATAATGTATGTTCTGATCAGAAGCCAACCAGTTCTGAACTGGTATTATGGTTGCAATCGCTATGGTTGATGAAAATTCCTGTTTTGGATTTTCCACAAGAGCCTCCAGAGTGCATTTTGTGAACTACAGGTTAAGTCAGACCAATTCAAATTCTCCAAATTTGGTACTTAACTTCACTTTATTGTAGATTTGCTTTTTGGAGTATGTGAAAGAATGGGAGTAGTGATAGCAACTGATGCCACAAAGTACTTAACTATCTAAAATATTTTATTCCTAAACCTGATTACATGTAAAAATCACCTGGAGAAAAAATTTTTTTGAAATAATCATTCTTGAGCTCCACCCCAAAGGCCCTGACTCCATTGATCTAGGCAGAGATCCTGAGATCTATATTCTTAAAAGCTTCCCAGGAGATTTTGATACATGGTCAAATTAAGGAAACAGTGATCTAAATAATTCATGAAGGATTTTAAGAGAACTTGTTACCTAAAACTATAAATTTTTCTACCGTAGGGTTGGAAGCTTCGGCGTTTTCCAAATCATATTTCCTTATTTTCAAGTCAGGGAGTCTTAACCTCTTGATTTGGGAAGTTTAGAATTTAATTTTCAAAATAAAAGGTCTAATTTCATATGTTTTGATCTTTCTGAAGATTAATATAGAGATAATTTTTGACATAGTTTCACTTGTAGGCATCTATAGGCAGGCTTAGTTTTAAAGAAACTATGTCTAAGTGTAATGACAGATAGCAGAAAATGTCCACGTTGGGCTTCCCTTGTAGCTCAGTTGGTAAAGACTCTGCCTGCAATGCAGGAGACCTGGGTTTGATTCCTGGGTCGTGAAGATCCCCTGGAAAAGGGAATGGCGACCCACTCTAGCATTCTTGTCTGGAGAATCCCATGGACAGAGGAGCCTGGCCATGGGGTCTCAGGAATTGAACACGACAGCAGCTAAACAACAGCCACCAATGTCTAGGTGTAATCATATATAATAGAAAACGTACACAGTTAATTATAAATACTTCAAGTAATTAACATTAATTAACTATGCAGTTAAGATGTTGATTGACAGAGACAATTAAGTTGACTCTCAAATATGCATGCTCTTAAAGTACTCACTAACTAGTTCAACCGTAACACATTTCCTGATAGACTCCCAGAAATAAATATGGTATTTTCTCTTCTTTTCAGATATTACCTTAATAAATGAATGCTTCTTTTTGTCCAGGTGAATCCATAGCTTCTCGAGATTGCAGACAAGCCAGAAGGAGTGAGATGCTTAGCAAAATGGTATGGGTTATTCTCTGAGAAACTGAAAACTGTTTTTTGTTGTTGTTGCTGTGCCTTTGTCGGTATTGATTGGCAGTGCTTTTGTGAACAACAAAAAAAGAAGTGACAGAAATAAATAACATAAAAATATTAATAAGCAAGATTATAAATATAAATTGGCTTCTTGATATAATTTTTGTTGGGTAAGTTCCTTGGCTAAGGGATTTTCTAATGTGATCAACTTAATTTAGGTGAAAAGAGATTTGATTTTTTAATGAAAATTCAGTTAATATATAGAATTGTAAAACTTGAATTGTGACTAAAGATTTCCTTTACCTATCTGTGGCAGAAATGTACAGTTATCATGGAAAATAAAAAGGAAAATACAACCATGGTGAGTTCAATCAAACTACAATGAAACTTATAGAAATATAGCAAAATTGCTAATTGGAAATTTCTGTTCATTCATTTAATTATTCAGCCAACAAATATTTATTTATTATCTATTCTCTCAATTACAGTACTAAACAGTAGGGGTATATTAGTCAATAAAATACACAGAACAAAAATCCCAACCCAACTGGGGACTTACGTTTTACATTTTCTACCCTTCTTACTAGAAAAATATCTATGAAATTACCATGGGCTACTGTTGTTGCTTGTCTGAATATAATGTCAAAGCAGAGATGTACCTGAAATATGGTACAGACTGCAAACAACAGTACCTGTGTTTCATCTTCACCTTCTTTTTGTTATGATTCATGGGGATGCCAAAAATCCTTAGAAGTATCCGTGGACTTATAGAAAATGTCCTATAGCTTAAGATTGCTGAGTGTGTGCTACCCATCTCAGCTTATGAAACCATCTAATCTGAACTGCCTGAATGAGAAATTTGGACATCTCATTTGGCTATGTATCTGATATTCAGAAAATCTCAATAGAGTGTATTTTAAATGATGTGAATATTTGACTAGTATTAAACTGAGAAAAAGTATAATAAGGGTCTTTGAGAAACTGGAGTCAGGTCAGCATTTTAATAAGAAATTTACTTTTCTGAAAGCCAACTTTATAATGAGTCTCATTTAAACCTTTGGTTCTCACCAAAAGCAATGCTTCAAGTTCAGTCTCTTGTTTCATCTTGTTTTGCCTATGACTGCTCCTTTTACATCTGAGAATCCTTTATTATGAGGTTTAGAAATAGGACATTTTATTATGAGTCATTAATGGAGTTTAGGGCCCTTAAGGGAATAGATAGTCTTGGATTTTTGAGGTGCAGAAGAAAAGCATGGTCCAGAATACTCCTGTACTAATAACAGGGCATGCTGTAGGGTACTCTAATACTGATATAAAAGGGAAGAAGAGGAGAAATAAAATCCACGGTAAAAGTGCCTCTGAAACAAAGAATGAATAATGACCGTGCATTTTGGCCACTGTGAAAACAGCAGGATTCTTGCCAAGTCTTTTTTTCATCCTTCTTATTTTTATTTCCTTTTCTTTCTTTTCTCTACC
>SJYA01001233.1:265240-297234 GCA_006410615.1 Neotragus moschatus | reverse complement strand
CTTTTCTTCCAAGGAGTATGCGTCTTTTAATTTCATGGCTGCAGTCACCATCTGCAGTGATTTTAGAGCTCCAAAATATAAAGTCTGATAATGTTTTCACTGTTTCCCCGTCTATTTCCCATGAAGAGGAATATTGGCATGTGTGTGCTCTTCTCCTAGTATTACACAAATTCAGGTGAGTGGACAATTTCACAATCTCATTCACACCAGAAATTACTCAGATTTAACTTTTACACATGTAAATCTATCACAATTACATACTTAGTATTTCTTAAATGTAGAAAAATTTTTTGAAATGGTAAATGACTGGACAGTTCTAAAAAAATTCTCTGAGAATATTATTAGAAAAAAGGTCCCACGTGGCACTAGTGGTAAAGAACCTGCCTGCCAATCCAGGAAACATAAGAGATGCAGCTTCCAGCCTTAGGCTGACAGATTTCCTGAAAGAGGGCACTGCAACCCGCTCCAGCATTCATGCCTGGAGAATCCCACGGACAGAGGAGTCTGGTGGGCTATAGTCCATGGGGTCGCAAAGAATCGGACATGACTGCATGGCTAAGCACGCATCCAAGAAATGGAACACTGTCAGGTAACCTTCCTTTTGCCTCAGTTGTTCTCCAATTATACAGCAGACAGAAACTCAGTCATTAGGATTCTAAAAACAAGAGAGGGGCAGTGTAACGTATATTGACTGTATACATCACCCTGCTTATTTAACTTATATGCAGAGTACATCATGTGAAATACCAGGCTGGATGAAGTTCAACCTGGAATTAAGATTGCTTGGAGAAATATCAGTAACCTCAGATATGCAGATGACACCACCCTTATGGCAGAAAATGAAAAGGAACTAAAGAGCCTCCTGATGAAGGTGAAAGAGCACAGTGAAAAAGCTGGCTTAAAATTCAGCATTCAGAAAACTAAGATCATGGCATTTCATCCCATCAGTTCATGGCAAAGAGATGGGGAAAAAATGGAAACAGTGACAGACTTTATTTTCTTGGGCTCCAAAATCACTGCAGATGGTGGCTGCAGCCATGAAATTAAAAGACACTTGCTCCTTGAAAGAGAAGCTACCAAAAACCTAGACAGTTTTATTTATTTTTTTTTTAATTTTTATTTTTTAGTTTGTTTTGCTTTACAATACTGTACTCATTTTGCCATACTGACAAAGGTCTGTATAGTCAAAGCTAGATTTTTCCAGTAATCATGTGTGGATGTGAGAACTGGGCCATAAAGAAGGCTGAATTTGTAAGAACTGATGCTTTTGAACTGTGGTCCTGGGGAAGACTCTTGAGCCCCTTCAACAGAGAGGAGATTAAATCAGTCAATCCTAAAGGAAATCAAACCCTGAATATTCTTTGGAATGACTGATGCTGAAGCCAAAGCTCCAATCCTTTGGCCACCTGATGCAAAGAGCCAACTCATTGGAAAAGACCCCGGTACTGGGAAATATTGACAGCAGGTGGAGAAGAGGTTAACAGAGGATGAGAGGGTTGGATGGCATCAGCAATTCAATGGATACAGATTTGAGCAAACTCTGGAACATAGTGAAGGACAGGGAAGCCTGGTGTGATGCACTCATTCAACTGAGGGATTGAACAACAAAAATATATATTAAAATATTTAAATCTCATTGAGATGGAGAGAAGTAAAACATCATTTTATGCTAAAACAAGGGGAGTAATAATAACATTTCTATTGTATTTTACAAAGTCATCAAAACTAGAGACAAATTTTGATACATTGATGGTTGGAAAACAAAACTGGTAATGATGGAAAAGAGTACTTGAAGTCACTTTAAACTTTTTCAGGTATTGGTTCTATCATTTTTTGTTTGTTTGTTTGTTTTCAACATAAATTTGTTAGAAAAAGTTATTGAGCTTATCTTTCCAAATATCAAACAAATCATAATGTACCCTTAAGTTGATTAACTCATGCTTTCTTTATTCCTAGCTTGATGTCATATATCATAGCAAGATAATATATAGGAAGGACCTAACTTATTTCTGTAATAATCATTATATTTGTACTCTTCTGGTCATTTAATCCATTGTAATTATTGTAATTAACATAAATGCAGTATATATGAACGTTACTCTGATTTACTATCGAGAATGTGATGAGTCAGTATTTAACGGTGCAGGATTTAATTGATTGAGGCAAGACAACAGTACTCTGATCCTCCCATGTATAGTGGGTGTGATGTTCTTTATCAAAAGGATCATAAATTAAACAAGAGGCAAGAGGAGTATAAGGGCACAAAGTAAGCATCATTTGAGCTTCCTTGTTCAAGAAGATTATTCTTATATGTAAATTTTAAATAATGTACACAGCTGTCTATAAAGTCTGGAAAGAGTTCACTTCCCTGCTTTGAAAAAAGCATGTAAAAAGAAACTACTCTTTCTCTGCTTCTGATGTTAGAGGGTTTTCTTTTAAGAACTCTGATCACGTAAAAGCCTAACTGCAAAAGCCAACTCCAAACATGATGAAACAAGAAGGAAAGAGCCTGAGAGCATCATTCAGCTTCTAATTCATCAACTCTGGGGCCACATGGCTCTGGGTGCCTTGGTGTGGGAAATAGTAAATTCTTCATCATTTAATGATCTTTTAGTCAGCTTTTTTTTGAACTGACAGTAAAGAGAATCACCGTGTGCGAAGTATATCTTAGAAAAGATAATTAAAATTATTTTACTGAAAACCTGATTTGTATAATCTTGAGATCTATATCTGCTCAGTTCAGTTCAGTCCCTCAGTTGTGTCTGACTCTTTGCAACCCCATGGACTGCAGCACACCAGGGTTCCCTGTCCATCACCAACTGCCAGAGCCTGCTGAAAGTCAAGTCCATCAAGTCAGTGATGCCATCCAACCATCTCATCCTCTGTCATCCCCTTCTCCTTCTGTCTTCAATCCTTCCCAGCATCAGGGTCTTTTCAAAGGAGTCAGCTCTTCGCATCAGGTGGCCAAAGTATTGGAGTTTCAGCTTCAGCTGAAGAATGAATATTTAGGACTTCCAGTGAATATTCAGGATTGATTTCCTTTCGGATTGACTGGTTTGATTTCCTTGCAGTCCAAGGGACTCTCAAGAGTCTTCTCCAGCACCACAGTTCAAAAGCATCAATTCTTCGGCTACATCTTTATTACATCTATGTCTGCTACATCCACTTTGTTCTATATTTTCATGTACACATACTATATTGCTAGAAGCTATTTTGGCTCATTTTCTTTTAAGTGTAGAATACAAAATTGCCTGCTACGTGTACCTCTTAATGCTCAAGAATGGATTTCCCTCTCTTCTCTCTGCCTCCAGTTCCTGTGATGACTGAGGCTAGCATGTCTTTTAGGAGGAAAGGGACATATTTTCAGGCTAAAAACTACATCAGCATATCTTCCAAAATTACTGAAACTACATTAAGTATTAGAAGAAGAAAAACTAGAATGATTAGAGTAAAGAGGAAGGGGTAAGAAAGAAGAGGAGAAAGAAGAAGAGAATAAAGCAGGAAATACATTTATATTATGTGCCCACTGTAAATATTCCACCAGGACTTCATTGTCTGGTGGTTTACATTTAATTATTTTACTATCCAACTTAGTGGAATAAAAAAGAGGCAGAAGTCTTGTCCCTATGTTCAAGAAGCTTGCAAGCATTCCTCTTCAAGATGGCAAATAATGATTTGCTCTTTAAAGCTTGTACAGCAAGTCTTTGTAAAGTAATTGGGCCATCTATCAGCCTGAACTAGGTGAAACTGCACATTTTTAAAATTCAAGTTTACTGGTAAAAGTAGAATGCTAATTAAAGTTGCTTATTTATGAGAAAACATTTTTAAAGATCCAAATGACAAGTCAATTGAATTAATAGTTAATATTTCCCATTTAATATTTAGCACTGAAACGGCAATAAGCAAAATTAGTTTCATTATTTTGTCTTCTGCTGAAGTGAACTAATTTTCTTGGCCATGATAAATATGTATCTGAATATTATTTGTAGATCTCAGTTATTACTTTTTCTTTAAACATGAGTATAAATTTATTTGAATCTGTAAGAAATATAGTGAGAGAAATATGATTGTGACAAAATGCTCTCATTAGAGGAATATATCTGCCTCTTTTATGATAATCAATAGAATAACAAGGGTAAAATAAAAATTCACAAATTGTTATGACAAGTGAAGTCGCTCAGTCGTGTCTGACTCTTTGTGACCCCGTGGACTGTAGCCCAGCAGGCTACTCTGTCCATGGGATTTTCCAGGCAAGAGTACTGGAGTGGGTTGCCCCTTCTTTCTCCAGGGGATCTTCCTGACCCAGGGATTGAACCCAGGTCTCCTGCATTGCAGGCAGATGCTTTAACCTCTGAGCCAATTATATCTCATTTAAATTCTGGGGTGATTCTCTTAGATTACAACTCTTTTGGTTAGAAAACATGATTTCAATCTCCTTTAAGTTAGGAAACTTATGATACTTAAGTCCTTCATTGTTGTCATTTAGCTGTCACGTTGGGTCCAACTCTTTTGAGACTCCATGGACTGTAGTCTGCCAGGCGCCTCGGTACATGGGATTTACCAGGCAAGAATACTGGAGCAGGTTGCCATTTCCTTCTCCAGGGGATCTTCCTGACCCAGGTATTGAACCTACATTTCCTTCATTGTAGGGGATTCTTTACCACTGAGCTACCAGGGAATCCCTCACATTACCTAACCTATGCCTTGCAATGTAAATTAAAATGTAAGTATTTATGTTTATATGAAACTATAATTATTTAAAAATTTACTTAGTTCTCTACTAATTCAGATTATTTATCAGTCAGCCAACATCTTGAGACTAGGCTATAGGAGAAGATATGGTACAAGTGCACTTCTCAAGTATAATTCAGATCAACTATGCATAAATTGCCCCTTTTTTAGAATCCCTAAAATAATTATCTTGCTTTAAATATTTGGATCAAAAACAAAGAATCATGCTATTTCCTGTTTCCAGAATCCTTTATCAAGTCTCAGGTAAAATGAATTTCTTTAGGAAATCTCTGATCTCCCAAATCATGCTCGATTTTTAATTTATTTATTTATTAACAATTAATCTGTTATTATTATAAACTTGCTTCGAGGAAGTACAAATACCAATAATACTTGGATAATGATTTGTATGATTTGATTTCCTCAATAGACTGCAAGCAATCTGAGAGCTCAGACCATAGCTTCCTTGTTTATGGCTCTATCCCCAGAGCCAAGCACAGTGCTTTGAATTTTGTAAGAAATCAAACAATTTGTTGAATGAATACACAGAAGAAATTAACTCTTTTATGTAAGGCAGCAAGGAGCTAAGTTCCATGTTTACTATTTTATAAATAATGCCACAGAAAATGTTCAGTATATGTTCAATGTAAGAACTGAAACAGCAGATTCAAATATGTAGTATGATCTTAGTTTTGTAAAAAAAAAATATACAAACATAAAATGATAAAGCATTTTAAGATGTTGTCTCTTTATCACAGTATCATAATTTTCTGCTTTTCACCTTGAAAGTGACTATATATTTTTTCTATTTTCAATTTTATTTTTGTAACTTTATGTATATAGCACTTAAACAAAAACAGCATCCACAAATCTTATGAAGAAAAAATAACAGTTTAGAGCTAACCACTGTAATTATTCTATGTGCATATTTGCCTTTTTTTTTTTTGCCTAATACTACTAATTCATTATCTTTAATCTTAATACTTATGGAGTTAATACTATACATGGAAACAATATATGCCCTTTCAGAAAGAAAAGTAAAAAATCAGAAATATGATTCTCTGTTTAAGAAGCAAACCAGGTTTTGTGCTGAAATCACTGCTTTTATGTTTACTTCCCATATTGTTAACCAGGGCTTCCTTAATAGTTCAGTTGGTAAAGAATCTGTCTGCAGTGCAGAAGACTCCAGTTCGATTCCTGGGTGGAGAAGATCCACTGGAGAAGGATAGGCTACCCACTCCTGTATTCTTGGGCTTCCATTATGGCTCAGCTGGTAAAGAATCCATCTGCAACATAGGAGACCTGGATTTGATCCCTGGGTTGGGAAGATCCCCTGGAGAAAAAAAATGCTATCCACTCGAGTATTCTGGCCTGGAGAATTCCATGGACTGTATAGTCCATGTGGTCGCAAAGAGTCGGACATGACTGAGACTTTCACTTCACATTGTTATCAAACTCCGATTTGGCTGCTGGCCATTCAAAAGCCAATAATTCGAGAGGCAGGTGCCACTATAAAGGAAAGGTGCTTTATTCAGAAGAGCCCACAATCTGGGGAGAAGGTGGACTCCTGTCCAGAGTCCAACTCTGAAGATTCTGCTCAGTCATGACAATTTTTAGAGGGAAAAATATGGGGGAAGCATTTCAGTGAACCATTCAGCAGGAGTTGGATTCTATATTATTCTTCATTGTGTACAAAATGGCTGACTCCATTCACATACTCTTTTCTGTGTGATCTGCCTTCCGGATTCCTTAGGGGGTTATTAGAGGTAGAGAGCTAATCATTCTTTCTTACTTGTTTTTAGCTAGGAGAAGAATCGACAAGCAAGGCCTGGTGTGTATTCAGTAAAGCATAAATCAGTAGTTTGTTTCCATTGCTTAGTGATTTCATTCTTATAATTAGGTGTTTAAGGTTAGTGCGTGCATGCCTAAGGTCAGTGGTTCAGTTGTGTCCAACTCTTTGTGACTCCATGAACTGTAGCCCACCCAGCTCCTCTTTCCATGGGATTTTCCAGGTAAGAATACTGGAGTGGGTTGCCATTTCTTACTCCAGGGGATATTCCCAACCCCAGGGATCAAACCTGAGTCTTCTATGTTTCCTGCATTGACAGGTTGATTCTTTACCTAGATGGGGACAGAAATAGGCAAACAGAAAAGAAGTAAAAGAGCTGCCTTCAATATTAAATCATTTCTTCCATATTCCCTACAAGAATATCAGCATTGATTTTTTAATTTTTTATCATTTTCCCTCCTTCATTAACTTTACTTGTACCTATTGCTAATTCTTTACTCAATTTCTCCAAGAGAATTATAAAATATTGTCTAACAAAATCAAATACATTAGATAATTTACAAAATATTATTTTTCCTTGAGAGTACTCTCTGTTACTCTGTTCCAATCTGATGCAGTTTCTCTCTAGGCCTACTCAGTTCAGTTCAGTTCACTCAATCGTGTCTGACTCTTTGTGACCCCATGAGCCGCAGCACGACAGGCCTCCCTGTCCATCATCAACTCCCAGAGTTTACCCAAACTCATGTCCATTGAGTCGGCGATGCCATCCAACCATCCCATCCTCTGTTGTCCCCTTCTCCTCCTGCCATCAGTCTTTCCCAGCATCAGGGTCTTTTCAAATGAGTCAGCTCTTTGCATCAGGTGGCCAAAGTATTGGAGTTTCAGCTTGTAATTCTGGATATAATTTTCACAATTATTGTGGAATCATTCTACATATTTGGTTTCTCTGCTTTCTGAAATCTATGTTTCTCTGTTAATCCATTCCCTCCTTTTTATAGAGGAAATCCTCTGAAAGCTTACAGATAAAGGGCACGTCAGAGGTACTTTTGAGGTTAAGCTGTCTACATCTTCATTTTTCATCACATGTGGCTAATGATTTATTTATTAAAGTATAGGTTGGATATTATCTTCGATTAGTTTCCAAACTTCATTTCCCATTCTAGTTTTCAATGGGTAATGGGGAAACCTGACACAATCTGTTTTGAGATCCTTTTTTGCTGTTCTTCTTTTTAGTGTGGTGGTGGTAATTATGTCCTTTCCAGAAGCTTTCATTTCATTGTATTCCCAATATTTATGGTGTTTTGCATTTACTATCAAGCAAATTGGGCTTCCCAGTGGCTCAGTGGTAAAGAATCTACCTCCCAATGCAGGAGACAAAGAGACTCAGGTTCAATCCATGGCTCAGGAAGATCCACTGGAAAGGAAAATGGCAACTCTGTACAGTATTCCTGCCTGGAAATTCCCATGGACAGAGAAGCCTGGGGGGTTACAGTCCATGGGATTGCAAGAGTCAGACATGACTTAGTGACAAAGCCAACCAACCCATCAGGTAAATTTAAGTAGATCATTCTTCATTCCATGTGCTAATTATTTTCTGGAAAGTTTCATTCTGGGAATGACTGACTTTCAGGAAAGTGAAATTTTCTTATATTTTGGACACTGTTCTCCCCAAGTTCCTATCTTTTTGGAATTTCTTTGCTATAGTTCAGTCTCTAATTCAAGTCTAACCCTTGGCAACTGAATGGATGGGAGCATGCCAGGTTCCCCATCCTTCCCTATCTCCCAGAGTTTGCTCAGATTCATGTCCATTGAGCCACTGAGTAAAGGCTAATGGTGCAATCTATCCATCTTGCCACCCTCTTCTCCTTTTGCTTTCAGTCTTTCCCAACATCAGGTTTTTTTGTTTTGTTTTTAATGAGTCAGCTCTTTGCATCAATGGCCAAAGTATTGGAGCTTCAGCTTCAGCATCAGTCCTTCCAATGAATGTTCAGGGTTAATTTCCTTTAGAATTGACAAGTTTGATCTCCTTCCTGTCCAAGGGACTCTTGAGAGTCTTCTCCAGCACCACAATTCAAAAGCATCAATTCTTCAATGCTCAGCTTTCTTTATGGTTCAAATCTCACATCCATACATGATTACTAGAAAAATCATAACTTTGACTATACGTAAGCAAAGTGATATCTCTACTTTATAATATACTGTCTAGATTTATCACAGCTTTCCTTCCAAGGACACAAAAGTCTTTTAATTTCATCCATCTGCAAGTGATATTGGAGACCACTATAATACAATCTGTCACTGCTTCCAAATTTTCCCCTCTATTTGTCATGAAGTGATAGGACTGGATGCCGTGATCTTCGTTGTCTTAATGTTGAGTTTGAAGCCAGCTTTTTCATGCTACTCTTTCACTTCATTAAGAGGCTCTTTAGTTTCTCTTCACTTTCGGCCATTAGGCTGGTGTCATCTGGATATCTGAGGTTATTGACATTTCTTCCAGCATTCTTGATTCCAGCTTATGATTCATCCAGTCTGGCATTTGCATGATGTACTCTGTATATAAGTTAAATAAGCAGGGTGACAATATACAGCCTTGTCATACTCTTTCCCAATTTAGAACCAGTCTGTTTTTCCATGTTCATTTCTAATTATTAGTCCTTGATCTGCATACAGGTTGCTTAGGAGACAGGGAAGGTGGTGTGGTATTCCCATCTCTTTAAGTATTTTCCACAGTTTCCTGTGATCCACTCAAAGGCATCATCAATGAAAAAGAAGTAAATGTTTTTCTGGAATTTCCTTGCTTTCTCTATGATAGAACGGATGTTGGCAATTTGATCTCTGGTTTTTCTGCCTTTTCTAAACCCAGCTTGTATAGCTGGGTTTCTCAGTTCATATAGTGCTAAAGGCTAGCTTGAAAGATTTTGAGCATAACCTTGCTAGCATATGAAATGAACACATGGTAATTTGCACATTTTTGGCATTGCCCTTCTTTGAGATTGGAATGAAAACTGACTTTTTCTAGTCCTGTGGTCCTGCTAAGTTTTCAAAATTTGCTTAAATATTAAGGACAGCATTTTAATAGCATTATCTTTTAGGATTTTAAATGGCTCAACTGGAATTCTATCACCTTCATTATCTTTGTTCATAGTAATGTTTCCTAAGGCCCTCTTGACTTCACCTTCCAGGATGTCTGGCTGTAGGTGAAGGACCACACATAGAGGTTATTCAGGTTATTATGATCTTTTTTTTGTAGAGTTCTTCTATGCATTCTTGACATATCTTCTTAATCTCGTCTGCTTTTCTTAGGTCCTTACACTTCCTGCCTTTTATCATGGCCATTCTCCCAAGAAATATTTTCTTGATTTCTCGAGTTCGTGGAGCAATCTCTCTTTTTTTCCCATTCTCTTCAGTTCGGTTCAGTCACTCAGTCGTGTCCGACTCTTTGCGACCCTATGAATCGCAGCATGCCAGGCCTTCTTGTCCATCAACAACTCCCGGAGTTCACTCAAGCTCACGTCCATTAAGTCAGTGATGCCATCCAGCCATCTCATCCTCTGTTGTCCCCTTCTCCTTTTGCCACCAATCTCTCAAAGCATCAGAGTCTTTTCCAATGAGTCAATGCTTCGCATGAGGTGGCAAAAGTACTGGAGCTTCAGCTTTAGCATCATTCCTTCCAAAGAAATCCCAGGGCCGATCTCCTTCAGAATGGACTGGTGGGATCTCCTTGCAGTCCAAAGGACTCTCAAGAGTCTTCTCCAACACCACAGTTCAAAGGCATCAATTCTTCGGTGCTCAGCCTTCTTCACAGTCCAACTCTCACATCCATACATGACCACTGGAAAAACCATAGCCTTGACTAGACGGACCTTAGTCAGCAAAGTAATGTCTCTGCTTTTCAATATGCTATCTAGGTTGGTCATAACTTTTCTTCCAAGGAGTAAGCATCTTTTAATTTCATGGCTGCAGCCACTATCTGCAGTGATTTTGGAGCCCCCAAAAATAAAGTCTGACACTGTTTCCACTGTTTCCCCATCTATTTCCCATGAAGTGATGGGACCAGATGCCATGATCTTCGTTTTCTGAATGTTGAGCTTTAAGTCAACTTTTTCACTCTCTCCTCTTTCACTTTCATCAAGAGGCTTTTTAGTTCCTCTTCACTTTCTGCCATAAGGGTTGAGTCATCTGCATATCTGAGGNTGATCTTCGTTTTCTGAATGTTGAGCTGGGGGTACCCAAATCTGAAGTCTGTAAATGAATTGATCTACAAGTGTGGTTATAGCAAAATCAACAAAAAGCGAATTGCCCTGGCAGACAATGCATTGATTGCTCAATCTCTTGGGAAATATGGAATCATCTGCATGGAGGATCTGATTCATGAGATCTATACCACTGGATAACATTTCAAAGAAACAAACAACTTCCTGTGGCCCTTTAAATTGTCTTCTCCATGAGCTGGAATGAAGAAAAAGACCACCCATTTTGTAGAAGGTGGACATGCTGGCAACAGAGAAGACCAGAGCAACAGCCTTATTAGAAGGATGAACTAAGGTGTCTACCAGGATTATTTTTGTAATCTGGTCAGTTAATAAACAATTGAAACAAACAACCAAAAAAAATGTAATTCCAATCATATCTCTTCTCAGCTCTAAATCCAACGATGGCTTCCTATTCTCATATCCCTTTCTAGGACCTGGTCCTCACAAGGGCCCTGACTACTTCAAAAGTTTACCCCATACCATTCTCATCTCCCCAGTTCCCACTCTGGTCACCATCTTACTCTACACCCTGTCCCACAGGTCAGGTCACCCATGTCCTATAGGTCTTTCTCAGTGACCTAGATACACATAAGTTCTGCTCCACCTCAGGACCTTCGTCCTTGCAGTCCCCTCCCCTTGGCTCTTTAAATGGCTGGTTCTTTTGTGTCCTCCACATCTCAGTTCAGATTTCTTCTCCTTAGAGAGGCCTTTCCTGATCACTCCAAATGTCCTTTTGCATAGTATTCATCCCAAAGAGATATTATGAAGTGAGAAATGCCTTCAGAACAGGGCTTGGCACATAAGAACGCATTAAAAATTGGGAACCATCATCACCATCACCATCCATCTCTCTCATGGCAGCCTGTCAAGTTGCATGGAAAACACCGCCAAGAGGGTGTGACTGTGATATGTTTGCTTACTTGTACTTTGTCTACCCAGTTGTTAGTTCCATGAGGTGTACACCTTGCCAGTTTTGTCTTCTGGCTCATCCTCATTCCCCAGTAAGCCACCAGCTACAGAGTGAGCTCTGGGATTTTCACTGAAAAAAAAATGAATGGAAGTGAGCCTCTCTTGGCTGTCAAATGGGTTCAAACTGCCGAATCCCCAGCGAGACCCAGAGCAGTGTCACTTGCGGGGCAGTCGGACATCAAGACGCGGGGAGCTCCACTGCGCATGCCCCAAGGGCACACACGGTCTCTTCTCCCAGCCCCACTGCAGTTCAACCCCCATCTCCTTGCAGGTCCCTGTTTGTGTTCAACGTGTCCCTGCTTGTGCGAGAGAAGCAAAAGATCCCACAGAACTCTTTTCTTTATCCTCTTTCCAGAAAAATGGGCCAATTCACAGCTGCAATCGTTAGGAGAATTTCCTGTCTGGGAGTCTGGAAACTGCCAAGAGTGGAAAGCAGCCGCCAGCCAGCGAGGCCTCTGTTGTCATTGGCCCAAATAACAACAAAAACAGCCACAGCCACCGCCACCACCACAACAAAACATGCCACGTGGGCACCGGCACACACAAACACGCCCACAGAACCAAACCGAAGGGACGAGGCTTCAGGGAGGAGTCTGTGGGCCGTGCATTCCGGCGGGAGGCACATCCTTTGGCCCCAAGCCACGGCAGCCCCACTCCCAGCACCCCCCCCCCGACCATCTGTCAGCAGCGCTCTGCCGACGGTAAACGCGCCGACACGGGACGCAGGCTAACGAGGAGCAAATGCAGGAGAAGGGAAAACAAAGCCACCGCAGGCAGTGGAGAAGGTGGCTAGGGCTCTGACAGAAACTGACAAAAGCCGGGAAATTCAAACTGAAAGTTTGCCCTGAAGACCCCCAGCTCTGAGGGCTGGGCTGTGGGCGGATGGGGGATACGGGAGGGGATGGGGGGATGCGGTGATGCAGGGCTGGAGGCTGGCAGTCTGTAGAGACGCTAGCGTGGTGCGGCTAAGGAGGCCGGCTCTTTCCACTCTATGACCATGAGCCATTGCTTACACTCCATTCCCACTGTGCATGGATTGCCCAATAAGGCTTTCTCTTACAAGACAAGGGTAATTTAAAAAAAAAAAAAGCAAAACTTTGTTCCAAGGAAACTTGTGCAGGAAACATTTAATCAGGACAGCACGTGGAATTCAGATTGCCAAATCCTCTATCAAATAAGCATTGAAGTCAGTAATTGCCAAATTATTAAAATTAGGAATTAATTATAATCTATTATAATTGTTAATAATCTATTCATTGGAATAAACTGTCCTCACTTTGCTACTGAGAAGTTGGGATGTTAGTTTTCTCTTCTCATTTGTAAAACCTTTTAGGAAAAAATAGGGTATTTGTCATTTCTCACTGTAGATAATAAAAATATTTTCTATAAGCCTGTTTGTCTACCAAAAACTGCAGCANTATAATCTATTATAATTGTTAATAATCTATTCATTGGAATAAACTGTCCTCACTTTGCTACTGAGAAGTTGGGATGTTAGTTTTCTCTTCTCATTTGTAAAACCTTTTAGGAAAAAATAGGGTATTTGTCATTTCTCACTGTAGATAATAAAAATATTTTCTATAAGCCTGTTTGTCTACCAAAAACTGCAGCAGCAAAAGAACCCAAACCAGCTAAGATGCCTGCTAAAATGTATCTATATTTTTGCTTAAGTGGTGAGGGCTCTGTGCACACTGGATGGATGTCCTGGAGTTTTCACCCCCTGTCTTTCAATACACGAGGGTTCTTTTTCTTATCATCTTACCCAATACTTGATGACTGTTCCACAAGCTTGGCATTGTTTTCTCTATGTTAGAGATAAAGAAAGTTTTAAACACTAAGAGAATTTTAAAATCACATGGAGTTGAAATGCAGAATTTCAAGATTTTTGGACTTGAGACCCTATCATTCTTTTGTTTTAAACAATGAGATTCTGCTAAGCTGCTGTTATTTTATTTTGCCCTTTTAATTCTCACCACAAAGCTACAAATACTATAATTCTAATCCCCACTTTTCAAAAAAATATTAATTAAGCGAGCAAAATGGCAGTAAGTTTTAACCAAAGTGGCCAGAAGCAAACCAGCTTTCATTCTGTTCTCTCACCAGTTAACTATTATTATTTGACCTTTCTTTATTAGTTGATTACTAAAAAATAAATTCTGGTAAAGAAGTTCAACCCCAAAACACTTCTGATTGCCAGCATAATAGCTTGGCTCATTATCCCTAATCGACAGAGTATACATATATTTACAAATAAAAACACACAACAGATGTATTTTCTTCCACAAGGTGATGCTGTCAACTAAAATAGGAAATGTGCATCGATGTACAGCATCCATCATTTTTAAGACAGATTCACCGCAAAATCTCCCACGTCATGATTCATGGATGAAAGGCTGTATGTATGCGGGTGGCTGTGATATTGCCATGTGTACAAAGAAGGGTGAGACACTTAAAAAAGCACCAACTCTAAAGTCAGGAGAACTCTCTTTGAGTGCAGACCATGACATTTCCTAGCTTATACTCTTACACTTCAGTATCTTCATCTGTAAAATGGAAATAACAATAGCATTTACAGAATTGTTTGTCTTATATGAGACAATGGCTATTAAAATGTTTTAAACAGTAATATACCAATATATTTCTTTTTTCTATATCTGCTCATTCCCTTCAACTGTCTTTCTGTTTCTTCCAGACTGACCAGTGTTTAAAAGAAGGGATTAATCATTCATATCTACCCTCTTTTCAGAAACTGATAGTCAGTTTGAAGGTGATCTTATAAAGTCTCGGAGACCAGCCTGATAATCTACATCAAAAACCCATTTTCAGTTTCACCTATGGAGAGAGAGACTACATAGAAATAGCTTTCATTTTCCTTTCCTGGGTAATTTAACAGAATTTTCAAAAAACCTACCCAAAGCTCATCTCGGAGCATCATGGGTGAATTTCCAAATTGTGCTTCATATGTGTCTGTGAATGATCAACTTAAGTTCATACTTTATGTTAATGTCCACAACACTCATTCAGTTGTTCAGTTGTAACAAGTGTACTGAATGCCTATTTTGACTTGGCAAAAACAACTTTCCAAGCCCTTCACTAGGCTGAAGGATCCATAAGAACAAGGACTGAAGATGCCTTATTCATCACCGTTAAACACTCTGGTCCCTAAAATGGTGCTGATTGGCATTCACAAGTATTTGTGGAATATACTTGTGAATAAACCAGTTTATTATGATAAATAATAGCATAGCACGAAATAGGTGCTATAAGATGGTGGCTCAGCAGTGCACAAACTACCTGCAATGCAGGAGGTGCAAGAGATGAAGGTTAGATCCCTGGGTTGGGAAGAGCCCTTGGAGAAGGAAATGGCAACCCATTCCACCATTCCTGCCTGGGAAATCCCATGGACAGAGGAGCCTGGTGGTCTACAGCCCATGGGATCACAAGAGTTGGACACAACTTAGTGACTAAACCACCACCACCGGGGGAGAGCAGGAAGCAAATGGACTCAAGGCTGGGGGTGAGTGGTGGGGTACTGGCCAAAGGTTTTCCTTTTGTATAAAGGCAGCGCTCAAATCTTTAGGGATGTTTCTGAATTTTAGAAAATTCCATTCTTGTAAAAGAGAAATAAAGTAAGAGCCAAGGGATCTGGTTCCCTTCCTGACTTTACCAATATTTGAGGTCTTGACCAAGTCACTTTTCTGCTCTGGGCAGTTTCCATACTTTCCTGGTACTTAAGGCTTTTCCACCTCCTCTCGCTTTGATTTCTGAGTTTGTAGAGCTGCTTCTCCAAGAAATATTTGACCAAGGGTTAAATTGGGGGAAAGTGTTTCACTCTTCTGAAGTGTGTTTTCACTCTGCTGAAGTGTGTTTTATCTAATAGAATGTCACAGCAGGGAGCTGGACAAGGATATAGTCTACAGGGGACTTTGGATAGGAACAATGAAGTGGGACTTTAAAAATAGCTTTCCAAATCCTTTACTAGGCTGCAGGCTCCATAAGAACAAGGATTGAGGATGCCTTGATCATTACCATTAAACCCTCTGGTCCCTAAAATGGTGCTGATTGACAATGTTCACAAGTATTTGTGGAATGTACTTGTGAATGAATCAGCTTACTATGATAAATGACAGCATAGCACAATATAGTTGATATAAGGTGAAATGTCAGCTTATAAGATACATATTGTATGGAATTGTATGCGTGCTCAGTCATACATGCAAAGAGGAGGGAAGGGCAACCCACTGCAGTATTTTTGGCTGGAGAGTCCCATGGACAGAGGAGCCTGATGGGCTACAGCCCATAGGTCGCAAAAAGTTGGACATGGCTAAAGCGACTTAGCATGCATGCACTGCTTCATCCAACCTTTTGAAATTCCCCTAAAAAGGAAAAAAGACCATGATTCTACATGGCTGCACTTGCCCACTGAGGCAAAGTCATGGTATGAGCTGGAGCAAAGCTGATTGGTCTCTGATGCTAAAGCAGTTTCTCAGAATCCCTCAATGGCATCCACTCGTGAATTAGAAGATTGGAATAGGGTAAAAATGGCACTTTCTGGAAGTCTGAGGCCTTGGCTCCTGATCCTGCCTTTTCCCTTGATACCCATATGACCTTGAACAAATTCTCTCCTCCTCATGGCCTAAGTTTTCTTGTCCGTAAACAAGAGGTTGTGACTTCCAAGGCTCTTTTCAGGCATAGAAATTTAGGAAGCAAGTGGAAAATTAAACACATGTGGCCGTTGTTTAAGTAGAACTTCCCCATCTAAAATGTCTCCATTACTTTATTAACTCCATTCTTAAGTTTGGAAAATTGGCAAAATGAGTACAAATGCTTCAGAAGTTAATGCTGTCTTAGATCAACATTGCAAATCGACACGTTTCTAGAAAGTCATAGTTTTTGCCAGAAATACGCTGGCTCTGAAAAACATCGCCCTGCAAAGCCCTACCTAGGGCGTACCTCTGCCTCCTCACACCTCCCCCCACAACTCAACTTGCCCCCAAAGATCAACCAAAACTGGACCTAGAGAGAAAAGTGGGGTTCATAGGACTCAGTGGTGAATCACCTCTGTGGACGGTTCAGTCATAACTGGATACGTCAGTTTGAATCATTAGCCTTATTCCTGCATGCTAAGTCTGGGAGAAATTGGAAACAACAGTTCATTCCTGTATTAATTCCCCGATACTTTTTGAGTCCCCAGAAAATGCCGTCTCCTCTAACTCATTCCTGGCTCATGCACTAGACTCCTTCCCCACTCCCCCACGGTGCCCAACTCTCTCACCTATAGTCCAACTCACTTCCCTCAAGGACAACCCTTCTACTGGCGGTTTCCCAAGAGGAAACCTTGATTGCATGTTGATGACCTGGTCCAGAAAGCCTGAACGCATCACAGTTTCTAAGACCTAGTTTAACATGGACCAACTGCCTTAGACTTGTATTTGGACCATGTGAGTTAGACTTCCCACCTGCAGTGAAAAGCTAGGTAAAAGGAACAGAGCCCCAGGAGGTACCAAGCCAGACTGACTGTCAGGATTATATGTCTTCAGAGATTGCAGACTATCTGCAGAATATCTCACCATTGCTAGAATTCCTTACTTGAAACGTAACTATTATGGATCAGTAAGTAAAAATGCTTATGTGTTAAGATTTTCTAAAAGGTATCATTATTATAGACCTGCAAGATCTCTGGAGCCATTAGAAAGTTGATTTTGTTCGAACCCTCGCCATCACAACGATGGTGAACTAGAGCCCAAACCCCGAACTCCAGTTCAGTAGTTGGGTCCCTACTGTCCATCCTTGATTCCCAATATATACCTTGGTTCTTCGAGTATCACCTGCTCTATGTTCTCTGTGCATCCATCATAAACTTTGTTAAAATATTCTTAGACTCTTAATTCTAACTATTTGCACTTCATTTGCCTATTAAGTAAGAGAGTTCCAGAAAAGCATCTATTTCTGCTTTATTGACTATGCCAAAGCCTTTGACTGTGTGGATCACAACAAACTGTGGAAAATTCTGAGAGAGATGGGAATACCAGACCACCTGACCTGCCTCTTGAGAAACCTGTGTGCAGATCAGGAAGCAACAATGAGAACTGGACATAGAACAACAGACTGGTTCCTATAACAGACTGGTTCCAAATACGAAAAGGAGTACGTCAAGGCTGTATATTGTCACTCTGCTTTATTTAACTTATATGCAGAATACATCATGAGAAATGCTGGACTGGAAGAAACACAAGCTGGAATCAAGATTGCTGGGAGAAATATCAATCACCTCAGATATGCAGCTGACACCGCCCTTATGGCAGAAAGTGAAGAGGAACTAAAGAGCCTCTTGATGAAAGTGAAAGAGGAGAGTGAAAAAGTTGGCTTAAAGCTCAACACTCAGAAAATGAAGATCATGGCATCCAATCCCATCACTTCATGGCAAATAGATGGGGAAACAGTGACAGACTTTATTTTTCTGGGCTCCAGAATCACTGCAGATGGTGACTGCAGCCACGAAATCAAAAGATGCTTGCTCCTTGGAAGAAAAGTTATGACCAACCTAGATAGCATATTCAAAAGCAGAGACATTACTTTGCTGACTAAGGTCCGTCTAGTCAAGTCTATGGTTTTTGCAGTAGTCATATATGGATGTGAGAGTTGGACTGTAAAGAAGGCTGAGCACCGAAGAATTGACGCTTTTGAATTGTGGTGTTGGAGAAGACTCTTGAGAGTCCCCTGGACTGCCAAGAGATCCATCCAGTCCATTCTGAAGGAGATCAACCCTGGGATTTCTTTGGAGGGAATGATGCTGAAGCTGAAACTCCAGTACCTTGGCTATATCATGCGAAGAGCTGACTCACTGGAAAAGACTCTGATGATGAGAGGGATTGGGGGCAGGAGGAGAAGGGGATGACAGAGGATGAGATGGCTGGATGGCATCACTGACACAATGGGCGTGAGTCTGAGTAAACTCTCGGAGTTGGTGATGGACAGGGAGGCCTGGCGTGCTGTGATTCATGGGGTCTCAAGGAGTCAGACACGACTGAGTGACTGAACTCAACTGAACTGCCTATTAAGTATGACCATGTTCAAAAGCTGCTCAAGGAAGTTAACTAAAACTGGTGTCATATCCATGGTGGTAGAGTTCACAAGGGGAGAGATTAAGGCCAGGTTCAATCGAGGAGGCCTAAAGCAGAATATCTGGGTGAAATAAAATCTTATGGAAGGAAACTCAGTCGGGACCACAATACCTACCATCAAGTCCAAAGGGCAAAGCAAGTAGAGAAACAAATAAACACCAAGGTTAGTAACAGGATCGAGCCACAACAAAATGTCATCAGTGAACAATTCAGCGTAGGCTGTTGAGAGCTAAAACTGTGGATACGGGTGGAAGCTATCCTCTTAATGAACTACCTAGTACATGGAGCAGGCAAAAACACTTCCGAGAGGCCATTAGAGCCAGATATGCACATGCTGTGAGCCTTGCTTTTGTGCTGGACTGAACTGTTTTGCAGTTATCTGTGGATGTGGTCCAGCCTCTGAGGGGGACCCACCCAGGCTGACCCCTCTCACTACAATTTACTAAGCTTGACTTCTTTCATGTGAGAACACATTTGGCTTGGATTTGTTTCACTTTCTACAAAATAAAATTTAAGATTATGATTAGAAACCTCAATTAAGTTTTGATAAAAGTCTGTGTGTTTATTTGGTTTTTAGAAGGTGGGGGAAATATTTCCATCTGCTAATAATGCACCTTCCAGAAAATAAGACTTTCTTTCATCAGCTCTTTCTAAGGGAGCAACAAGGGACCTTGGAGATCATTCATATTCCCCCATCCTGTTACAAATAAGAGACTGGGGAGCAGAAAAGCTAACAACGTGCCCTAGATCACACAGGTAGCAAGTATTGGAATTAAGAAAATTCACTTCTTATGACTCCAAGATAGGCAAAAATGGCTTTCACAAAGAAGTTCACTTGAGCAAATTGCTGGGTGGTCTTTGTTTCCAAGGGTGTTTGTGCAAAGTGTATCCTTCAGTCCCAACAGAGTTGGATTTTGAGAGACAAAAGGTGGCATTGACTAGGGGTGTGCCACACAGAATATTTTATCTGTGGAGACTCTCATCACAGCCCCAGTTGCCTCTGGGTCAGCCAGAGACCCTGAATCTCACCTTCTTCCCAGAAACCATGTCCCAAGGGGACAGCAACTCTGCTTCTTGAGTGTGGCCCCATGACTTAACATGGGTGAAATAATACTAGCTGAGTGGCCTTGGCAGTTTGTGCTTTAACTTTCTCTATGCCTGGGTTTCTTCCTCCAGCCCCTCAGCTGTATAGAACCACGAGATGATTTTGTAGAAACTAAGCAAAAAGGAATACATTAGTCTAGTCTAGTCACTAGGAGCTGCTGCCAAAGGAACAGTCTCTTCTACTGATTGCCAGCCAAGTCCCTGTGAGATTGTGTAGACTCTTACAATATTGCTCAGGGAGCGAAACAAAGAGGAAGAGAAAGAGAAGGGTCATGCTCATTATAATTTATAGTACACTGTTATGGGAAGCTTCTTGTGTTACCAGAAAGCTGGTGTCTGGGGTTTTCCTCTTCCCCAGAGNGAGTTCCAGAAAAGCATCTATTTCTGCTTTATTGACTATGCCAAAGCCTTTGACTGTGTGGATCACAACAAACTGTGGAAAATTCTGAGAGAGATGGGAATACCAGACCACCTGACCTGCCTCTTGAGAAACCTGTGTGCAGATCAGGAAGCAACAATGAGAACTGGACATAGAACAACAGACTGGTTCCTATAACAGACTGGTTCCAAATACGAAAAGGAGTACGTCAAGGCTGTATATTGTCACTCTGCTTTATTTAACTTATATGCAGAATACATCATGAGAAATGCTGGACTGGAAGAAACACAAGCTGGAATCAAGATTGCTGGGAGAAATATCAATCACCTCAGATATGCAGCTGACACCGCCCTTATGGCAGAAAGTGAAGAGGAACTAAAGAGCCTCTTGATGAAAGTGAAAGAGGAGAGTGAAAAAGTTGGCTTAAAGCTCAACACTCAGAAAATGAAGATCATGGCATCCAATCCCATCACTTCATGGCAAATAGATGGGGAAACAGTGACAGACTTTATTTTTCTGGGCTCCAGAATCACTGCAGATGGTGACTGCAGCCACGAAATCAAAAGATGCTTGCTCCTTGGAAGAAAAGTTATGACCAACCTAGATAGCATATTCAAAAGCAGAGACATTACTTTGCTGACTAAGGTCCGTCTAGTCAAGTCTATGGTTTTTGCAGTAGTCATATATGGATGTGAGAGTTGGACTGTAAAGAAGGCTGAGCACCGAAGAATTGACGCTTTTGAATTGTGGTGTTGGAGAAGACTCTTGAGAGTCCCCTGGACTGCCAAGAGATCCATCCAGTCCATTCTGAAGGAGATCAACCCTGGGATTTCTTTGGAGGGAATGATGCTGAAGCTGAAACTCCAGTACCTTGGCTATATCATGCGAAGAGCTGACTCACTGGAAAAGACTCTGATGATGAGAGGGATTGGGGGCAGGAGGAGAAGGGGATGACAGAGGATGAGATGGCTGGATGGCATCACTGACACAATGGGCGTGAGTCTGAGTAAACTCTCGGAGTTGGTGATGGACAGGGAGGCCTGGCGTGCTGTGATTCATGGGGTCTCAAGGAGTCAGACACGACTGAGTGACTGAACTCAACTGAACTGCCTATTAAGTATGACCATGTTCAAAAGCTGCTCAAGGAAGTTAACTAAAACTGGTGTCATATCCATGGTGGTAGAGTTCACAAGGGGAGAGATTAAGGCCAGGTTCAATCGAGGAGGCCTAAAGCAGAATATCTGGGTGAAATAAAATCTTATGGAAGGAAACTCAGTCGGGACCACAATACCTACCATCAAGTCCAAAGGGCAAAGCAAGTAGAGAAACAAATAAACACCAAGGTTAGTAACAGGATCGAGCCACAACAAAATGTCATCAGTGAACAATTCAGCGTAGGCTGTTGAGAGCTAAAACTGTGGATACGGGTGGAAGCTATCCTCTTAATGAACTACCTAGTACATGGAGCAGGCAAAAACACTTCCGAGAGGCCATTAGAGCCAGATATGCACATGCTGTGAGCCTTGCTTTTGTGCTGGACTGAACTGTTTTGCAGTTATCTGTGGATGTGGTCCAGCCTCTGAGGGGGACCCACCCAGGCTGACCCCTCTCACTACAATTTACTAAGCTTGACTTCTTTCATGTGAGAACACATTTGGCTTGGATTTGTTTCACTTTCTACAAAATAAAATTTAAGATTATGATTAGAAACCTCAATTAAGTTTTGATAAAAGTCTGTGTGTTTATTTGGTTTTTAGAAGGTGGGGGAAATATTTCCATCTGCTAATAATGCACCTTCCAGAAAATAAGACTTTCTTTCATCAGCTCTTTCTAAGGGAGCAACAAGGGACCTTGGAGATCATTCATATTCCCCCATCCTGTTACAAATAAGAGACTGGGGAGCAGAAAAGCTAACAACGTGCCCTAGATCACACAGGTAGCAAGTATTGGAATTAAGAAAATTCACTTCTTATGACTCCAAGATAGGCAAAAATGGCTTTCACAAAGAAGTTCACTTGAGCAAATTGCTGGGTGGTCTTTGTTTCCAAGGGTGTTTGTGCAAAGTGTATCCTTCAGTCCCAACAGAGTTGGATTTTGAGAGACAAAAGGTGGCATTGACTAGGGGTGTGCCACACAGAATATTTTATCTGTGGAGACTCTCATCACAGCCCCAGTTGCCTCTGGGTCAGCCAGAGACCCTGAATCTCACCTTCTTCCCAGAAACCATGTCCCAAGGGGACAGCAACTCTGCTTCTTGAGTGTGGCCCCATGACTTAACATGGGTGAAATAATACTAGCTGAGTGGCCTTGGCAGTTTGTGCTTTAACTTTCTCTATGCCTGGGTTTCTTCCTCCAGCCCCTCAGCTGTATAGAACCACGAGATGATTTTGTAGAAACTAAGCAAAAAGGAATACATTAGTCTAGTCTAGTCACTAGGAGCTGCTGCCAAAGGAACAGTCTCTTCTACTGATTGCCAGCCAAGTCCCTGTGAGATTGTGTAGACTCTTACAATATTGCTCAGGGAGCGAAACAAAGAGGAAGAGAAAGAGAAGGGTCATGCTCATTATAATTTATAGTACACTGTTATGGGAAGCTTCTTGTGTTACCAGAAAGCTGGTGTCTGGGGTTTTCCTCTTCCCCAGAGGAGCTGAAAATGGGAAGGGGGAAGAGAAGGTTATCTTACCAACTTTTTGCAGCCAAAATCATTAGGGCCAAAATTCCTTCCTAGAAATGTCAGTGGTGGGATTCAGACAATTACCACTAGTTCAACAACTCCCAGCCCTGGGTCATTAACATCATCCCTGCCGTTCAACCATAATGTCACTCCACCCATTCCCAAGGAACAGAAAAATCACAGAGCCTCTTGCTTTAAAGCCTTTCTGGGGACCTGGCGGTCCAGAGGCTAAGACTCCATGCTCCCAATGCCAGAGGCCCGGGTGAGATCCCTGGTAAGGGAACTAGATCCCACATGCCGCAACTAAGAGTTCACATACCAGAACTAAAAATCCTGCATGCTGCAACTAAGGTCCAAAACAGCTAAGAAATTTTTAAAGTCGTTCTGATGAGAGGCATCAAGGGAAAAAGCCCAAGTTTAAATACTTACGTAGTGCCTTAGAGCTCCTTGGCTGCTGTGGTCTCAAACTGGTTTTACACAGCTAGTTCTTCATCTTAGAGAATGATGGGGTTTCAAGTATTCCAGTTAAAAGTCTGCCTGTGGGTAAAGAAAGCAAATGGTATGGTGTATTAATATTAACTCTCTCTCTCCAAGGGTTCTGACTTCTGCTAACCTCCATCAACTACATTCTCTCATTACATCAGTGTCTTAGTCAAACAAAGTGGGATGCCAGGAGTCATGTTGCTCATCACCAGTGGCTTCATTCCCTCTGTCCTCTCTGCCTGGGTTTCACCACAGTGAAGCCTGAAGCAAGCAAATGGCTATTCCCGAATAAATTGCTTTGATGGCAGGAACCCTGTCTTATTTATCCTCAGCTCCCCTCTCCTCAGCCTAGTTCATGGAACAAGGACAATTGTGCATGAATGTCACTGTGAAATACAAGAGAAAAGGTGGCTAATCACCCCTCTTTGCTTGCTAACTCAAAAACTCGCAAACCAGAAGTGTGGAGAGAGATGGGGCAAAGAAAAAATAGGAGGAGGGAATTAAGACTTATAAACTACAAGGCATAAAATAAATGATACAAAGAAGTAATATACAACATAGGGATAATAATCAATATCACATAATAATATTATATGGAGTATATGCTATAAAAATGTTGAATCACTATGTTGCACATTTGAAATGAACATGATATTATAAATCAACTATGCTTCAATTAAAACAACTCAATTTTAAAATAATAATAGAGGGCGTGCCTCCCAGCCTCGGAGTGTGTGCAGAACCGATCCCTTAGGGTTCCTGAGTCCAGGAAAAGTAAGGTAGCCTTCTCCCTTGCTCCTTGCTATCCGGAGTATTCTGCAGACCGTGAGTTTTTGAGTGCCCCCCTCAAGAGGAGGAGATCCATGTGACCTAGACCTAAGGGGCCAGAGTGACATTCACAGGTTCTGGAAGTTAGGATTCAAATGTCTTTGGAGGGAGTGACATTATTCAGCCTACTGTAGTCATAATGCAAATTATATTTTTTAATAGAAGATGTGGCCAAAATAACTTGAAAGCCACTGATCTGGAAGTCTTCTGAATTTTTCAAACACCAGTCATGGAATTTAGGACCCACTGTAATCCAATATGACATCATTTTAACTTGTTCCATCTACTGTGCTCAGTCGCTAAGGCATGTCCAACTCTTTTGTGACCCCATGGACTATAGCCCACCAGGCTCTTCTGCCCATGGGACTTTCCAGTGACCAGGAGCTTCTGAAATGACCCATCTACTGAACCCATGAGCAAATTCTGTTTGGAAACCACACTGCAATGGAGGAGATCATCTGTAGGGTGTGCTTGCATCCAGAGATCAAGCCCTGAGCCTTTGGAGTGGGAGTACTGACTCCAAGACTCTAGACTGCCAGAGAACTAACCCTAGTGGGTATCAAATAGGGAGAAGTCACACAAAGGAAACCACTGGAATACAAGACCCAGCATCACCCAACCACAGCAGCACCTTGTACAGGACACCTCATCTAAACAACAAACAAACAAAAATACAGATTCAATCATCAGCAGACAGGATTACCACCTCACTCAGCCTTGCCCATCAGAGGAAAATCAATCAAACAAACAAAACCTCAGCACAAATCTCACCTGATAGGAAGCTTACACAAACCATCAGACCAAACTTAGGAGGGCAGAAACCAAAAGAAAGAAAGAATTCAGCCTTGAAGCTTGGGAAAAGGAGACCTCAAATGAGTTAAAGATCTCAAAATAAGTTAAAAAAAAATAATGAAAAGGCATAGAAATACTGCACAAATGAAGGAACAGGCTAGAAACACAGAACTCCAATAAATGAAGAGGAAATAGGCAAACTCCCTGAAAAAGAATACCAATATTGATAGTAAAAAGGATCAAAAACCTTGAAAGCAAAATGGAGAAAATGCAAGAATCAATTAACAAAGACCTAGAAAAATGAAAGAATAAGCATACAGAGACAAACAACACAATTACTGAAATTAAAAACACTCTGCTGCTAAGTCACTTCAGTCGTGTCTGACTCTGTGTTACCCCATAGACGGCAGCCCACCAGGCTCCCCCATCCCTGGGATTCTCCAGGCAAGAATACTGGAATGGGCTGCCATTTCCTTCTCCAATGTATGAAAGTGAAAAGTGAAAGTGAAGTGGCTCAGTCATGTCCGACTCTTGACGACCCCATGGACTGCAGCCCACCTGGCTCCTCTGTCCATGGGATATTCCAGGCAAAAGTATTGGAGTAGGGTGCCATTGCCTTCTCCGAAAAATACTCTAGAAGGAATCAATAGCAGAATATCTGAAGCAGAAGAACGAATCAGTGAGCTGAAAGAGAAGATGGTGGAAATAATTTCTGAAGAGCAGAATAAAGTAAAAAGAATGAAAAGAACTGAGGATAGTCTCAGAGACCTCTGGGACAATATCAAATAGACCAACATTCAAATTGTAGGGATCCTAGAAGAAGAAGAGGAAAAGGAAAGGGTGTGAGAAAATTTTGAAGAGATTATAGTTGGAAATTTCCCCAACATGGAAAAAGAAATAGTCATTTAAGTCCAAGAGGCACAAAGAATCCCATACAGGATAAACCCAAGGAGAAACACATCAAGACACATACTAATCAAACTAACAAAGACTAAACACAAAGAAAGAATATTAAAAGTAGCAAGGGAGAAGCAACAAGTAACATACGAAGGAAAACCCGTAAGCTTAACAGCTGATCTTTCAGCAGAAATTCTGCAGGCCAGAAGGGAATGGCAGGATCTATTTAAAGGACTGAAAGGGAAAAATCTACAACCAAGACTACTGTACCCAGCAAGGATCTCATTCAAATTGATGGAGAAATAAAAAGCTTTCAGACAAGCAAAAGTTAAAAGAATTCAGTACCACCAAACCAGCTTTACACCAAATGTTAAATGGACTTATATAGTCAAGAAATACAAAAGAAGAAAAAAGATCTACAAAATCAACCCCAAACAATTAAGAAAATGGCAACAGGAATAGACATAAAAAGAGAAATTGACAGTAACACAATAATAGTAGGAGACTTTAACACCACACTCACACTGATGGACAGATCATCAAAACAGAAAATTAATAAGGAAAGACAAGTCTTAAATGATACATTAGTTGAGATGGACCTCATTGATATCTTCAGGGCATTCCATCTAAATGCAGAAGAAAACATCTTCTTCTCAGGTGCACATGAAACATTCCCCAGGATAGACTGCATTTTAGGTTAAAGAGCAAACCTCAGTAAATTTAAGAAAACTGAAATCATATCAAGCATTTCTCTGACCACAAGGCTATGAGACTAGATATCAAGTACAAGAAAATGCTGTAAGAAACACAAACACATGGAGATTAAACAACATGTTTCTAAATAACCAACAGGTTACTGAAGAAATAAAAAAGTAAATCAAAAATTTCTAGCAACAAATGACAATGAAAACAGGACAACTCGAAACATATGAGATACAGCAAAAGCAGTCCTAAGAGGGAAGTTTATAGCAATACATTCCTACCTCAATAAACAAGAAAAACATTGAATAGATAACCTAACTTTACACCTAAAGCAACTGGAAAAAGAACAATAACAACAAAAAAAAAGAAAATTAGTAGAAGGAAAGAAATCATAAAGATCCAGACAGAAATAAATGAAAAAGAAATGAAAGAAACAATAATAAAGATTAATAGAACTAAAAGCTGGTTCTTTGAGAAGATAAACAAAATTGACAAACCTTTAGCCAGACTCATCAAGAAAAAAAGAGAGAAGAATAAAATCAACAAATTTAGAAATGAAAAAGGAAAATTTACAACAGACAATGCAGAAATATTATGAACGACTATATGGCAATAAATAAACTATATGGAAGAAATGGACAGGATCTTAGAAAAGTTCAATCTTCCAAGACTGAACCAGGAAGAAGTAGAAATTATGAACAACCCAATTATGAGCAATGAAATTGAAGCTTTGATCAAAAATCTCCCAAAAAACAAAAGCCCAGGACCAGATGGCTTTATAGGAGAATTCTATCAAACATTTAGGGAAGAGCTAATGCCAAAATTACTGCATATGGTGACCATGAAATTAAAAAACACTTGCTCCTTGGAAGAAAAGCTATGACCAACCTAGACAGCATATTCAAAAGCAGAGACACTACTTTACCAACAAAGGTCCATCTAGTCAAAGCTATGGTTTTTCCAGTAGTCATGTATGAATGTGAGAGTTGGACTATAAAGAAAGCTGAGCACTGAAGAATTGATGCTTTTGAACCGTGGTGTTGGAGAAGACTCTTGAGAGTCCCTTGGACTGCAAGGAGATCCAATCAGTCCATCCTAAAGGAAATCAGTCCTGAATATTCATTGGAAGGACTGATGCTGAAGCTGAAGCTCCAATACTTTGGCCACCTGATACAAAGAACTGACTCATTTGAAAAGACCCTGATGCTGGAAAAGATCGAAAGCAGGAGGAGAGGGGGACAACAGAGGATGAGATGGTTGGATGGCATCACCAACAAAATGGACATGAGTTTAACTAGTCTCCAGGATTTGGTGATGGACAGGGAAGCCTGGCATACTGAAGTCCGTGGGGTCAAAAAGAGTCGGACACGACTGAGCAATTGAACTGAACTGAATGCCTGTCCTTCTAAAACTCTTTCAAAAAATTGCAGAGGAAGGAACACTTCCAAATTCATTCTACGAGGCCACCATCACCCTGATACCAAAACCAGACAAAGACAACACAAAAAAAGAAAACTGCAGGCCAATATCATTTATGAACTGCTCATACACCGTGATCAAGTTGGGTTTATTCCAGAAATGCAAGGATTCCTCAATATATGCAAATCAATGTGATGATACATCATATTAACCAACTGAAAGATTAAAAACCATATGATAATCTCAATGGATGCTAAAAAAGCCTCTGACAAAATTCAACACCCATTTATGACTAAAACTCTTCAAAAATGGGCACAGAAGGAACCTACCTCAACATAGTACAAGCCATATATGACAAGCTTACAGCAAACATTCTCAGTGGTAAAAAGCTGAAAGTATTCTCCCTAAGATCAGGAATAAGACAAGGGTATTCACTTTCGCCACTATTATTCAACATAGTTCTGGAAGCCCAAGCTACAGAAATCAGAAAAGAAAAAGATATAAAAATAATCCAGATCGATAAAGAATTAAAGCTCTCACTGTTTGTAGATAACATGATACTGTACATAGGAAACCCTAAAGATAGTATCAGAAAATTACTACAGCTAGTCAGTAAATTTAGCAAGGTTGCAGGATACAAAATCAGTACACAGAAATCACTTGCATTTCTATATACTGATAATGGAAAATCAGAAAGCAAAATTAAGGAATCAATCCCATTCACCACTGCAACAAAAAGAATTAAATGTCTAGGAATAAATTTACCTAAGGAGAAAAAAGAACTGTACCCAGAAGATTATAAGACACTGATGAAAGAAATCAAAGATGACATAAACAGATGGAGAGATAGTCCATGTTCCTGGGTAGGAAGAATCAATCTTATGAAAATGACTATACTACCAAATGCCATCTATGGATTCAATGTGATCCCCAACAAACTACCAATCGCATTTTTCACCGAACTAGAACAAAAAAATTCACAATTCACATGGAAACACAAAAGACCCCGAATAGCCAAAGCAGTCTTGAGAAAGAAGAATGGAGCTGCAGGAATCAACCTTCTTGACTTCAGATTATACTACAAAGCTACAGTCATCAAATGGTATGGTACTGGCACAAAAGCAGAAAGATAGACCAATGGAACAAGATGGAAAGCCCAGAAATAAACCCATGCACCTATGGGTACCTTATTTTTGACAAAGGAGGCAAGAATATACAACAGGGAAGACAGCCTCTTCAATAAATGGTGCTGGGAAGACTGGACTGCTGCTAAGTCACTTCAGTCGTATCCGACTCTGTGCAACCCCATAGACGGCAGCCCACCAGGCGCCCCCGTCCTTGGGATTCTCAAGGCAAGAACACTGGAGTGGGTTGCCATTGCCTTCTCCAATGGGAAAGCTGGGAAAACTGGACAGCTCCATGTAAAAGAACGAAATTAAAACACTTCCTAACACCATACACAAAGATAAACTCAAAATGGATTAAAGACCTAAATGTAAGAGCAGAAACTATAAATCTCCTAGAGGAAAAGATAGGCAGAACACTCGATGACATAAACCAAAGCAAGATCCTCTGTGACCCACCTCCTAGAGTGATGGGGGGGAAAAAAGGGAAACAAGTAGGACCTGATTAAACTTAAAAGTTTTGCACAGCAAAGGAAACTATAATCCAGGTGAAAAGATAGCCCTCAGAATGGGAAAAAATAATAGCAAATAAAACTGACAAAGGATTAATTTCCAAAATGTACAAGCAACTCATACAATTTAATGCTAGGAAAACAAACAACCCAATCAAAAAGTAGGAAAAAGACCTAAACAGACATTTCTCGAAAGAAGACATATAGATGGGTAACAAACACATGAAAAAGATGCTCAACATTGCTCATAACTAGAGAAATGCAAATCAAAACCACAATGAGATATCACCTCACACCAGTCAGAATGGCCATCATCAAAAAGTCTACAGACAATAAATGCTGGAGAGGGTCTGGAGGAAAGGGAACACTCTTGCACTGTTGGTGGGAATGTAAGCTGATACAGCCACTGTGGAAGACGGTATGGAGATTCCTTAAAAAACTAGGAATAAAACTACCCTATGACCCAGCAATCCCACTCCTAGGCATATACTTAAGGAAACCAGGGTTGAAAAAGACACATGTATCCCATTGTTCATTGCAGCACTATTTACAATAGCTAGAACCTGGAAGCAACCTAGATGTCCATTGACAGATGAATGGATAAAGAAGTTGCGGTACCTATGCACAATGGAATATTACTCAGCCATAATAAGGAATGCATTTGAGTTAGTTCTGATGAGGTGGATGAACCTAGAACCTATTATACAGAGTGAAGTGAGTCAGAAAGAGAAAGATAAATATTATATTCTAATGCACATACACAGAATATAGAAAAATGGTACTGAAGAATTATTTACAGGGCAGCAATGGAGAAACAGAGATAGAGAATAGGCTTATGGACACGGGGAGAGGGGAGGAGAGGGTGAGATGTTAAGAAAGAGTAACATGGAAACTTACATTACCATATGTAAAATAGATAGCAAACAAGAATTTTCTGTATGGCTCAGGAAACTTAAACAGAGGCTCTGTACCAACCTAGAGGGGTGGGATGGGGAGGGAGATGGGAGGGAGTTTCAAAAGGGAGGGGATATATGTATACCCATGGCTGGTTCATGCTGAGGTTTGACAGAAAACAACAAAATTCTGTCAAGCAATTATCCTTCCATAAAAAAAACAAATTAAAAAATAATAAAGGAAAAGAAAAGTGTTTAAAAAAACAACTGGAAAGCAATATATTGGCTAGCCCAAACTCCCATCATGTAAACATACAGGTTGTTTCTACCAAAGTAATCAGTAGAAATGAGCACCCTTATACGACAAAATTGCTTTGGAGGAAGAAAGGTGCTGACTCTCTGCACAGATAAGTATTCTCACAATGTAGGTGCACCAATAAGCATATCTTAGTACTAAGCTGTGGACCTCCAAGGGGCCAGACAGATTCACCTGCTTGTCTTGCCAGTTAGATCCATCTATGAGATCTTCACTGAGAGCCAGGCCTTAACTCTCAAACACATAGCCCTCATTTACCCATGTGAAGCCCCTCCAGGAGCAAACACAAGTTTACCCCCAAATCCGTATCCACTAGTTTTTGCCCAAAAAACTAAAAGGGGCTATTGACTCATTTGAAAAGACTCTGATGCTGGGAAAGATTGAAGGTGGGAGGAGAAGGGGATGACAGAGGATGAGCTGGTTGGATGGCATCACCAACTCAATGGACATGAGTTTGAGTAAACTCCGGGAGTTGGTGATGGACAGGGAAGCCTGACACGCTGCAGTCCATGGGGTTGCAAAGAGTTGGACATGACTGAGCAACTGAACTGAACTGAACTAGTGACACATTATTACAAAGATCTCTTTGAAGCCATTCTTTGATTCATTTGTAAATTTCAGAATGTTAACTATGGTTAGTATTGCATTTTTAATACATTTTTTCATTCATTCATTTACTCCCTCCTCAACTCCTCTGACACACCTATGCTGAGCTTGAGCATCTCAGGGGTCCCATAAGTTAAGAATCCTGCTCTTAATATTCTCCCTTTTCATCTTCCTTCTACCCAGCATGGGAGCCTTGGCTCTGCTTTCCAGTCTGGCAGGGTTCTTACCCCTTAGAATATTTGATAGATTATTGTCATTTCCCTCACTCAAATTTCAGCACGTCCTAAAAATTTTGGCTCCAACTCCCTTGCTGGTCCTTTTACTCCTGTTGTTTTCAATGTGATTCTTTTCTTCCCAGTCCCCTCCTCCCCCAACACACCCCCACCCCCCCCCCCCCCC
>SJYA01001233.1:162033-264678 GCA_006410615.1 Neotragus moschatus | reverse complement strand
CCCCACCCCCACCCACCACCAGATCTACACACTCAAGTCCCAAACCTGATCACCAGTCGGGGAGCAAATGCCCAAGGAGCCTCAGGCAATCTACATGAAGCTGGGTTTGGATACTAAAGATGTCACAGGACGATTGATATTTCATCTTCCTTCCAGCACAGACTCAAATCTCAGGAGTGAAAGGGACTTAAAAGCTCATCCATGCCTCCGCCTCTGATTACACCAAAATATTAGCCATTAAGGAAAGATTAGCATTCCAAGGCGTCCTCGGAGATCTCTGAAGTGGATTCCATTGCCTCCCTTAGTAATGCATTCCAGAGGCTCATCGTACTCAGAGAGATTTTCCTCCTGCGAACCTAAAATCCTGCTGGAAGCAATTTAAACCATTCCCCTTTGGCCTGTCTTTGTGTGGAAAGAGAGGAAAGCTCTCTGCCACTGCCCTTGCAGGTCCCATCACAGATTCCTGGGCTCCCACAGACACTTCATTTACTGATTGAAACGAGAGCAGAGCAGGGGCAGAGACAGCGGGAGAAGGAGAGAGAGGTCACCCAGAGAAACGCTCGCCTTTTCCTCTCTGGCCAACTTTGTAGAGGAAGCACTGAGCGTTCCAGGCCCCGGGTTTAACCCAGCTCTCGAGTCTCTTTATTCTCGGTCAAGGCTCCTGCCCCTTTCACCGCCTGGTGACCTACTTTCATCTCCAGTGAGGTTCTCCCCGAAGCATATGGATAACACAGAGCTCAACACAGGGCGATATGGCCGAGCTGCACAGCTGATATGACCTTTCCCTTCCTCTCCCGAGTAACAGAGAGGAAGGAATAAAGACAATCAGGTTTCTGCTGGCCAAACCTGCTTTTCTTTCCTGGCAAGAGGACTCTAGGAGACAAAGTATATTCTTCCACCCAAGACAGTAAACGAAAGAATGCTGTGGGTGTATAGGACTTTGGAACATTTCATTTTTGTAATTGTGCCTTCTGAGCTAAGAGCTACCACAAAAGACCAGTCTTTGGAAACTGATGGGGGTTTGTGGTTGTATTTTGGGACTGGCTGGCCAGCCAGGATTCTGTTTCCATTTTTCCCATTAGTCCTCAAGTTGTAGATGAGGCCCCCAAGATCCTTGGGGCATCGGACCGAAGGTGTCTGCCAACATTTCCCCAGGATGAGCGCTGGAATGTGTCTTGGCTGGGCACATTGATTTGCAAGGTGTTTATAAAGTTTCCTGATCCTTTTTTCCACCTGGTTTGCTTTGTGGACCCAGAGGTTTATGGACTGCGACATGCTACCGGGAACCAAGACATGGAATTAACACTCCCCAGCTCTTCCCTGGGACCTTCTTTTGTGTAACTTTTTATTTTTAAAATTCTCTTGCACGCTTCACTTTTGTTTCCTTTTTTCCTCCTTCCCTCCTCTGGTGTCTCTGTTTACACCGTTTAGAGCTGGGAAGATTTTTGGTAGTCTTCCAGCTGCTTATGCACAAGTGTAATTGAGTCACTTATTTTTAGTGATGTCAAGACTTGGAGAACAGAAATAAAAGGAACATTTCACACTAACTAAAATGGAAGAGAGTCCTCATTTGGAGGATGAAGATACAGCGGATGCGATTATTTTCAAATTGGAGGCTCTTAACTTCTCACTTCCAGATCAGATTTGGAACATAATTTGTTTCATTTTCAGCTGGTGGGGTCTCTGGTCTCAAGCCAAGTTATTCTATGTCCTTCTGGGATAGATGGCTAACTAGCAGCCCCTTCATGAATAAACCTCCCAGTACGCCTGTCATTTTCTTCCCTTTTAAGCAAGAGAGCCCTACTTGGATTACTTCCTGGATGGAAAGGATGAAGCTTAAATTAAAGACCTATGGGATGTCCTGAGAGCCTCATAGGAAAAGGTCACTGGAACATCATCTGTCGTTTAAAACAGAACAATTAAAGAGATGCAAGAGCCCATGTGTTTCATGATCAGTGGATTCCAAGTCTATCAAGTTACCTTTTTTCTAAGCACCTGAATATATTTTGGGTGGAAATCAAACCTGGAATTGGAGAAGTATTATTTCTTTACCAAGCTGACACAAAGTGCTAATGGAATTGACTCTTACACTTTAGCCTTCTTTTGATTCTCCCACCATCCTTGTCCACACCCCCACAAAAAAAGATAAAAGATAGCTATGAAATCAATACAATATAAAACATAGTATTTGAAAATAAATTCATAATTGATAAAACTAGCTAGTATTGAGTACACATTATATGCCAGGCACCATTCTAATATTGACATATCAGGAAGATGGCACTGTTATCCAAATTGAGAAACAAGGAAAGAGATGAACAATTTCAGAGTTGTGCCATGAATCCAGAAAATCCAGCTCTGGTATCTTTATTTGTACTCCCCATATTATATGGCTCTCACAGCAATAGATGACCAACAGACAAATGGGAGAAACATATGCAAGACAGACGGCAAAAGGATATGCTTCTTAATATATAAAGAACTTTTGTAAAACAATAAGGAAAGAAGCCAGTGCCCCAGTGGAAAAATAGGCAAAGGACAACAACAGACAGTTCACACATATCAGTTCAGTTCAGTTCAGTCGCTTAGTCGTGTCCGACTCTTTGCAACCCCATGAATCACAGCACGCCAGGCNCAGGCAAGGGGAGTAATTCACCTTTGAAACATCAGATAAAAAGTCTCTTGGGACTGATTAGGCTTAGGAAAAAGATGGCTTGGAGAACAATGGGAAGGAGCCATTTCACTAGAATGGAGAGATCAGAAGTCAGATTATATGGATTGAGGAGTAAGTAGGGGCTTAGTCACTCAGCCATGTCCAACTTTTTGTGACCCCATGAACAGTAGCCCACCAGACTCCTCTGTTCATGGGATTCTCCCGGCAAGAATACTGGAGTGGGTTGCCATTTTCTTCTCCAGGGGAGTGAGTAGGAGGTAGAGAATTAGAGGCAGGAAGTATTGGCTGTGAAGGGTGATGGCTGGAGGGAGCCATGAGTAAGAAGGTTTTGTTACAATGAAAGAGAGTTAGCATCTTTAGCCTCAGAGAAAGGAACAAATAAACAGAAAAAAGGAAGAAACCAGAGACAAGATGAGGTTCTTGAGAAGGCAACGGTGGTGGGAGGGGTACGGAGGTGGGGGGGATCCAAAACCATCTTAATAGGAGGAAAGGATGGGTCATTTCTCCTGGAAGTGTTTAATATAGAACAGGAAGGCTGAGGAGGGCTTGGTAGATACAAGTTACACAAGAAATTCTCCATGACTGGAGGGTAGCCTGCCTTGGAGGCCAATGGGAGGAAGCTATAGGAGGAGGATGGAAGACTAAGAGAGGAGGTTAGGGAGGGCCTCCCACTGGAAGGGCCTGGAGTGATAAATTGAGACTGTATCTTGTCAGTTCAGTTCAGTCGCTTAGTCTCGTGTCCGACTCTTTGCGACCCCATGAATGGCAGCACGCCAGGCCTCCCTGTCCATCACCAACTCCCGGAGTTCACTCAGACTCATGTCCATTGAGTCAGTGATGCCATCCAGCCATCTCATCCTCTGTCGTCCCCTTCTCCTCCTGCCCCCAATCCCTCCCAGCACCAGAGTCTTTTCCAATAAGTCTACTCTTTGCATGAGGTGGCCAAAGTACTGGAGTTTCAGCTTTAGCATCATTCCTTTCAAAGAAATCCCAGGGCTGATCTCCTTCAGAATGGACTGATTGGATCTCCTTGCAGTCCAAGGGACTCTCAAGAGTCTTCTCCAACACCACAGTTCAGAAGCATCAGTTCTTCGGCGCTCAGCCATCTTCATAGTCCAACTCTCACATCCATACATGACCACAGGAAAAACCATAGCCTTGACTAGACGGACCTTAGTCGGTAAAGTAATGTCTCTGCTTTTGAATATACTATCTAGGTTGGTCATAACTTTTCTTCCAAGGAGTAACCGTCTTTTGATTTCATGGCTGCAGTCACCATCTGCAGTGATTTTGGAGCCACAAAAAATAAAGTCTGACACTGTTTCCACTGTTCCCCATCTATTTCCCATGAAGTGATGGGAAAATAATGATTATTCACTTAGGGATTCCAAGCAGTATGATGAGACTTACCATATAGACAGGATTCTGTGTGTGTGTGTGTGTGTGTGTGTGTGTGTGTTAGTTGCTCAATTGTGTCTGACTCTTTGAGACCTCAGAGACTGTAGTTGACCAGGCTCCTCTGTTCATGGAACTCTCCAAGCAAGGATACTGGAATGGGTTGCCATTCCCTTCTCCAGGGGATCTTCCTGATCCAAGGATAGAACCTGGGTCTCCCACATTGCAGACAGATTCTTTACCGTAAGAGCCGCCAGGCAAGTCTGCAGACAGGACTGGTGACCAGTTACCTAAGAGGGTGAGGGAGGAGAACACCTCTGACATGCTAGTATCTTGGAAGGCTGTAGCTATTGATGCTGTTGACCTACATAGGGGATTAATAGGATTAGACATTCATTTTGGCTACTCAGAACATATTCAAAATTGCTGCTGAGCTGGGTGAACCAGGCTTCATATCACAGATGTAAAGTGGACCCAGAAGTTCTGGGTTTCAGAGCCAGGCCTTATCAGAGTCTCTGAGACTGTATGTAACACTGAGCAAAATGCTGATGCCACAAATGGCCTTCCACATCAGCGATGGCACTGGAGATGTTTGAATGTGAACTTTTTGTGCATCTAGCTTGGACCCATAAAAACCAAGGGCCAGATGAAATCCAGGCAGGGTTGTCAGTTTATAAAGACAGAAGCACTGGATATAAGACTTGCCAATTATCTCATAGCTGATCTAGTCCTGGTGGATATGGAAGAATGGGTCCATGTATGGGATCTCAGGTACATCACTGGATACCTGAGTCTCAGATTCCTCAGGCAAAATGGTAACATGAATGCTTATCTTAAAAGATTCCTGTAAAGACTAGTGATGCTTTGGTCTTCATTATTTACATAGTATTTATGGTGTTATAGGTACTTTTCTAAGCATTTTATTAATGTTAACTCATTCAATTCTCAATTGTGTTGAGTAAGACGATTATCTGCCTTTTTTAAAATGGGAAAAATGAGGCCCCAAGAGGAGAAGGGACTCGGCCAAAGCCATCTAGGTCTTCAAAGGCAGAGCCAGGAGGAGCACCAAGGTCTCCCGACTCTCAGATCCATGCTCTCCATGCTTTTAACTGAATAAACACAGGCATTTTCCAGCTGTGTCTTCATGTACCTGTGCATGGCTTATTTCCAGGATGTGGTTTATGCCTGAGGAAATGCTGGGAACACAGTGACATTAAAGGGTCACAGAAGTTTCTGTTAGTGTTTCATGAACATCCTCTCCCCCGGTCCTCAGCCAGGTGTTTGCTAATGCTGTTAGCTCTACTCTGAGGGGGAGGGACACCCTAGAGGCTGGCTGGCTCGGCCTCAGTGAGTTGGGAGGACTAGTTAGGGTCGTGGGAACTGGGTAGGGTCAGGGGAACCCATAACCTGAGACAACCGCCACCTGGGGTCTGCCCTTTCTGATCTTGTTCATCTCAGAAGGATCTGCATTGCTTGTTTCTACATTGAGTCTTTGTTCATTCATTCATTTCAGAGAAGGTCCCCAACTTCAGGGAATCATGACAGAATTTGAGCCAGTCAGTATTCTCCTGCCTATATATTTGATGGTAGATACAAGAGTGTGGACTTCTCACTTGTCTCCTGCAGAAACATAAAAAGAAAGTTGGTGAGCTTAGCTTTTATGTATAAACAGACAGACTAATAGACTCACTGGGTCAGAAAAACTCAGTATCCAGAGTTACTGTAATTAACTAGTAAGCAAATGTTGCCCGGATTGTTAAGAATCTTAAACGCCATCTGGTCTGAGTGCCCATTTGATGCTTGAAGCTCCTCTAGCCTGCTATGGAATGGGCATGGGCGTGCAGCAGGCTCCATGTCTCTGGAGATGAGCACTTCAATCCCTTGTACATCGGTCAGATCCCCACCTAGAAATTTCTTGATGTTGGAACCTCCTCATTACTCCAGGTCCAGAGATTTATTTCTTCAGCTTCTACCCATTGGACTTGGTCCCAATTTATTAAAAGACGGTTTCTACAGGGTCTCTATCTAGTACCCTGGACAATGAAGTCCAAGCTATAACCTTCTCACAGAAATCTCTCCCTCTCTTCCCTTGTTTAAAATGGAAATAGCTGTCTTTTTATTCACCATCAAAGTCCTTTCTTCCCCAAACTTCAAATAAAGTACTTTCATGATTTCAAAGCTTTTCATATTTTAAATAACCTAATTGTTTTATCGAAAGAGAAAAGAATGGAGCCACCCAAACCCTTCCACATGCCGAGATTCAGGGAACACCTGGTACCTGGGAAGTATTAAGCCGGGTCCTGGTCACAGGAGGAAGTGATTTGAGTAATCACATCTGGTGCTGGACACCATCATCCTGCTGTTGTGTGTGGACCCAGGAACCAGCCTGTGTCTCAGATCAAAGGAGTGCTTGGGCCGCAGGGGAGCGTCTCTGGAGAGGCGGCGGCTGGAGAGTGACAGCGGATGGGCAGGAGAGCCGGTTCCCCAGAATGACCGGCTACATAATTTGCGGGTTCGATGCAAAAGGAAAATGTGGAGCCTCTTGTTAAAATTATGAAGAATTTTAAGATGGCGACAGCAGAGCATGAAACAAGTACAGCCCCAGGCAACTGCGGAAGGAGCCGCACCACGCCTCTGGCCTGTGTGGATGGTCCCCTTTCTTCTGGTTAAGGAACCCTCCACTGCCTAGGGCAAGGGATGCCAGTTGGGGGTGGTCGGGGAGGACCTTCCTCATCCTCTTCTTCAGGGCTCCCATGGAAAGATCGTAGCACCATGTCTCCTGACTTTTTATTGAGTGTGTTTTCTATTCCATTCACTTTATTTTCTCATCTACAGGCAAGAGACATTTAGAAACAAATTTGTCACTCTTTCAAAAGTCTAGAAGGAGATGGGTGTTAGAGAGTTAGAGAGAAAGTGCCTGTCACTACCCAGGAGCCATCTAGTGGGATGTCACCTACGATCTCTGAGCCCACTATCCTCACCTCTAGAATGGGAATAATAGAGTGCAGGTTGCCTTTACATTGTAGGCAACATTAGATCAAAAAAATATATATGTGAAGTGATACAGGACTTGGCTGGTGGCTCCGATGATGAAGAATCTGCCTGCAATGCGGGAGACCCAGGTTTGATCCCTGGGTCGGGAAGATCCCCTGGAGAGAGAATGGCAACCCAATCCATTATTCTTGTCTGGGAAATCCCATGGACTGAGAAGCCTGGTGGGCCACAGTCCATGGGGTTGCAAAGAGTTGGACACAACTGAGTGACTCACACTTTTGCTTTCGCTTAGTTGGGATAAAAATCTGGAAGAGAGGAGGAGCAGGGAGACGGAGCAAGGAGGGAGGAGAGGTCAGAAGGGAAGGGAAAAGGAGTGCGTGGCCCGTGGGCCTCTGTGCTTCTGCCTAGAATGCCCTTCTCCTTTTCTCCCTCAGAAATCTCATTCGGAGGCCCAGCTCCAGTGTCATTTCCATGGAGAAATCTCTTCTAAAATTGCTTCTTCCTTTCCTCTGGCCTTTCCTCTGTCATGGGCCCCTGTATGCAGAATGTGAGGGTCGGCTTTCTTTTCTGCCGCTAGACCTCATGCTCCTGGTGGACACCCTCCACGCCATACCTGCCTTGGCGTCCCCGGAGTCTAGCCCCGTCTTGCCCAGAAGAAGTGTTCTGTCCACACTTGCTGAAAGAAAGAAGAGGATGGAAGAGAGAGTGAGAGAAGAAATGGTGTGATGGCCGAGACGAGAAACCTGCAGAACTGGAGTCTCCTGGGGCAACAGATTCACTGTCTGTTACAGTGGGACCAGTTTTTCAATGTCTGTGAATTACTCAGGCCTACCAAGCATACACACTACCTCTCCACAAGCCTTAGCTTGCAGCCTCAACTGAGCACAAGGTCTTCCTCGGAAAGAAGAAAAAAAAAAGGAAAGAAATGCGATGGAAGGAATGAGAAAGGTGGGGGGAGGAAGTGAAAGAGAAGACTAGGAGTTTTAGAATCTTGTCTGCAGTCCTTGCGTTGCATGGTCAGACCTGACTTGGGGGAGTAGGCAAACTGACCTTCTCCTTAGGCGCCTAAAGTGGCATAGCCCACTCTCCATGAAGGAGGGGCTCACGTGCTGATGAGCTGGAAGCTCCACGGTCAACCCTCCTCGTCTCTACCTTTTCCAACACTTCCTCTAGACTGTGCCCTCCTGCAGTCCTCTTCTAAGAGATTTCATCCGTCAAAGTCTGTCTGGACAGAAGCATCAGTATCTTTCTCCACTCCTACCTGCCTCACCCTCCTGTGGACAGTTCTCTCATCCTATCAATTCCACTTGCCCGTTCCCCAGGCACTGTCCCATTCAGACCGCCACCAACTTGAACGTGGAGCTTCTCTCCCTTCTTCCTTCCCTTGGCCTCCTCTCATCAGTCTTCTGGGCAGCAGCAACTGACTTATCTACAGCACCATCCTGATCGTGTTTCTTCCCGGTTGAACATGGCCATACCCCTTTCATGTCTTTAGGAACAACGCCTTGTCCTAACTTTCAAGGCACAGATGGATACGGCTCCAGCCCTCCTCTCCTGCCTCATCCCTCCCCGTTCTCTCCCCTTAATCTAGTGTTGGCAACATGCCAAACATCTCTGCCCTTTTACACCTCTGCACCTTTACTTGGTCTGTGTCCTTTGCTGGGAATGCTTTCCTGTTCCACCTTGGCCTGATCACTGATCCATGAGTGGCCTGTTCTACTTGTCCCATAGAAAAGCTCAGCTAAACTGAACTCCGGGAATTGGTGATGGACAAGGAGGCCTGGCATGCTGCGATTCATGGGGTCGAAAAGAGTCAGACATGACTGAGCAACTGAACTGAACTGAACTGAACTGAAACTGAACTCCAGTGGAGTTCCTCAGTCCACAGCCTGCTGCCCAGAACACTGGTTTGGAACACTGGTCACCTTGCATGCTAATTAGCAATCTGTGCCTGTTGTGTACCCTCCCCGAAAGCTGAGACCCCTCAAAAGCAAGGGTTGCCTGGTCAGAACAGACTTCAGTGTATAGTTGCTGATCTGAACAGCCTTGCCGGGGGCCCGGCACCTGGTGCTGGCCGTGACAGGGGCACAATTCCTAATTAAAACAGGCTAGAGACACTCTGTCTCTCCTTGCCTCAAATCCACCCTGGCAGAGCCTCCAGGGGAAGACACAATATTAGCACGAACAAGTACGTTACTGTAAGTGGCACATCAGAGACTCATAATTAGGAGATAAACATCTGGAACACACGCATTTCAGCAGTTAGAGTCCCTACAGAGAGCCCGCCAACAAGTCACATGGAATGAATGGGTTTCAGGCCACATGGCTGTTTATCAATGCAGTTATATAATAGGGACATGCTCTTCTGAGTGTGGGGCTTCCCAGGTGGCACTAGTGGTAAAGAATCTGCCTGCCAATGTAGGAGACGTGAGAGATGCAGGTTTGATCCCTGGGTTGGGAAGATCCCTTGGAGGAGGAAGTGGCAAATGGCTCCTGTATTCTTGCCTGGAAAATTCCATGGACAGAGGAGCCCAGCAGGCTACAGTCCATGGGGTCTCAAGAGCTGGACATGACTTAGCAATTAACAACAACAGCAACAGCAACAATACCTTCTCTATGTCGTTATTGACGAGAACAGAGTTTGACAGAGACAATGGGAAAGGAAAATGTTTGCCTGGCCCACTGGGTCCCATCAATAAGAAGACACTCTTTTGTCTCAATCACGAAACAGTTTACCATGATCTGTAGTATTTCAACCTGACTTTACACATGAAGCAAGTAAGACTCCAGGGTGGCCAGTCTAGAGACTGGAGCTGTGTGACTGACAGCAAACCCTACATCCTGCTGGACCAGATCGTTGCTCTTTGCTTCCTCCCTGAGGATACCCAGATCAAGGGTCCATCCCCTACACACAGGGAGCTGCACCTCGATTTCTCAGGGGGACCCATCCCTGCTCACCCTTGCCTCACTCCTTATCCTAATCCTCTTCTTGTCCTCCTACAGTGGTTGCTTATGTCACAGGCAAACCTCATCTCTCCAGCATGGGTGCAGTGGAGACCCCAGGCTCCCCAAGGGGTCTAAGGAGTCTGGTGGCCTCCAGTTATTCAGTCCAGAGGCTGGAACTGACTTAGAATTTCGTATATGTTCAGCACTGGCCCCATGCAAACTTCTGTGCCAGACTCCCTGCAGACAAATGGATATACCTCACCTAAGGCCTCTAGGCATCAGTTTCCCCTTCTGTAAAATGGAGGATGAAGTAATGTTTCTTCATTTGGACTGATTCTGTTGCCAGCCATTAACGTCACTTTCCTTGGTGAAACGCCACATCCTGCGCGGAGTCTGGGCAGCCAGTGAGAGACCATGCGCTGCAAGAGAAGACGCAGAGCCTGCGGAGATTAGCAGTTATTCTTCAATAAACTGAACTGTATTTGATTTGGACTATTTATTCGGCTGCCACAATATTTTTGACAACCCAGAATAGCCTTTAAAAGTGTGGCTCTGGAGCCAGACCGCCTGGGTTGCATCCCAGCTCTGCTGTTTACTACAGTGTGGTCTTGGGCAAGCTAACCTAATCTCCGCATTCCTTAGTTTCCTCATCTGTAAAGCTGAGAAGTGCTAGTACAGACCTCATGGGGATATTGTGAGGATTAAATGAGTTAGTACACATAAAGTTATTAAAGCAGGGCCCACAGCTAGGGAGCATTTAATGAATGTTGGGGTGGTTTTTTTTAAATCATTTTTCAAAATTACATTTTGGTATTGCAGTGACTTTGCAGTTATAGGAAATGATCCAGACCTGGCTTTGCTGTTCTTCTGCTGACATCACTTAACGTTTAGGCTGGAACTGAGAATGTGCTTCTGTAAAATGCAGGTGGGAACAATAACCCAAAGAGATTTTCCTCATTAGAACTAGAAGTGGGGAGGTGGCTTGGTATAGTGACGTCTCTATCTCAGCCGAAACTCTGTCACAAAGGACAGTGTGCTTTGGAGCAAGTTGCTTCTCTTTCGTGAGATTCAATTTACTGATCTGTGAAGTGTGCACACAGGTGCATGTGCGGGCTTGCAGGTGTTGGCAGATGGCAGGAGGGGTGGGGAGAAACTGTGGTTGGACCAGACGATGGTTTAACTCTGCACTTCAAGGTCACATCGAGCACGTGGCAGAAGCTATTGATTCCCAGTGCCAGCTTGAACATGTAGCAGGGATAATGAGAGAGGCTCTCCAGTTCAAGCCATCGGGACAAGGACCAGGCAGCAGGCTTTGAAGTCAGGCCAGGCCAAGAAGGGACAAACCTGCTCAGGTCCAGAGGGCCAGGCACAGACAAATCTGTTGACACAGCTAAGGCTTCTCGGGGTCCAAAGTGGGGTCCAGCAAGGGGAACAAGGCAAGGGGGATCTACCCAGGCCATTCTGTGATCAGGAGCAAAGAGGCACTCTGATCAAAGCACAGAGATCACCAGTGTCAGACCCTCAGGACAGAACAGAGCTTCTGCAGGTCATGTTGACACTGCCATGCAAAATGCGTGTTTCTTCTCTCTAATCTAGCCTCTCTCAACTTTGCCACAGCCATAGTTTACAGCCTCAAATCCCAGGAGTGCCACTCTATTCAGGCAACGTCTTTTTCCTTCCGCGTTCCCCCAAGCATGGTATGAAGCAACAGCACAACCAGGCAATGAACTTGCAGTGCCAGAGTGGAGTTGAGGAGCATGCCTACCTCCCAGCACACTTACTGTGTGACCTTATGTATGATATTCTATTTTGCAGCTTCTGGTCCCTCATCTGTCAAATGAAGAAGATGAATCTGCCAACCTCTAAATATCCCCCAGCTCTGGAATTCCACAGTTGTAGTTTTTTCGTGTGAAACCTAGTTTTGGTGCCAAGAGTCTCCACTCATGCAAAGCAGAAAATTCCCCATACTTTTCTTAATAATCCTAAGGGGAAAGTAATAGGTGTCCCTGACCCAAAAGAATGTACATTCACTTGGCTGCTTTGTATAAAGAAACTTCAGGAAACACTGTTTTACCTAAGGAGCATATGTTTTGGCATTAGGGGCCTTGGGCTTGAAAAGTCTCCTGACTTTGCTTGAGATTCTGTCTATCTGCCCTTGGCCTTTTAATATTTATTTATTCGGCTGCACAGGGTCTTAGCTCCAGCAAGTGGGCTCTAGTTCCCTGACCAGGGATTGAAGCCAGGTTGGGAGCGTGGAGTCTTAGCCACCAGATCACCAGGGAAATCCCTGCCCTTAGCCTTTTAACACCTCTGTGTGTCCACCCATGAAGCACTGAAAAGCAGCATAAACATAATCTCTTTAGTATTTCCTATTACTGTGTTCCCAATACTCTGGATTTTGGTCTTCCCATTTCTGATGTTTAGTTTGAGTTCTCTTTGTTTCAAGGACCCTTTAGACAGACATCCTGGAGCACCAGTCTTAATTTTTCAGACTTGGCTCAGAAGCCCTGAATGCAGGCATGCTAAGTCACTTTAATCATGTCCAACTCTTTGCGACTCTGTATACTGTAGCCCACCAGGCTCCTCTGTCTGTGGGATTCTCCAGGCAAGAATCCTGGAATGGGTTGCTGTGTCCTTCCTCCTCCAGGGGCTTCCCAACACAGAGTATAAGAGACATTTACCCAAGGAGTCCTGCAGTGTCTCTCCTTTCCCTGTTGTCTCTCAGGAAAGAACTTGAGTTCTACACTCATTTCTAAATGGGGCATGATACTATGTTCCTTGGCAGATGTAGAAAAGAGGGCTTTGGAAATGGAACACAGCCACGTGACCTGTTTGGCTTGAATACTGGTTCAGCACAGTGGTGAAGGGAGTGGATGAGCTGGGTTCTACAGTCAGCCCATTTTGAGCCTAGAAGAAAGCAGTCTCTTCCACTCCTGAGTTCTCCCCTTTGGAAAAAGCCGATTTCAGAATTTGCCAGCTCTTTGCCTCAGAGGGGTCACGATGCGGTTCCTCTGAATACAATAGGGAATTCAAAACATACTGTGCCGCATAAAATATGAATTCAGCCCAGGCTCTGAGTACTGTTGCATGTTGGAGAGGGAAGAGGGAAGTGGCGGGAGGGGGTGTAATTTGTGTGGAGGAATGACAGATGTGGTTGATCCACTTTGGATTTATCTGCCCATCTGGACTTTCAAAAGAAAAGAAAGTGGTGTGGTAACAATTTCATAGCAAAGGCCACAGGCTGGTTAATCTTCAGGGATTTTTTTGAGCTAACTTCTGAAAACGTCGATTTGGCCTATTGATTTCATATTAATTGCCTCTGACTAGCTGGCGCACAGCCAGAGAAATCCTGGCATGGCTCACGCTGCAGTTGTCAACCCCGCCTTCTCCAGAGCTCTCTAGGGGTGCAGCGTGGCTGGGTGGCTTCTACCACGGCACGTGGAACCTCTCCTAGGAAGCTCTTTCGGCCGGACCCGGGGATTCTGAAATGAAAGGAAAGCTGATGATGCGGGAGAAAAATTAACCCTCCCTGTGCTGTATTACCTCTCCTGGAAAATGAGCCCATTTCGCTTGGGAACGGAGCCAAGCCGCTGAGCTTCAAAAAGATTCAGAAAGAGAGAGGGATGGGGGATGGAAAAGAGAGGGCAAGAGAAAGAGAAGAGAGGAAGAGAGAGAGAAATACAGCAGGAGAGAAAAGAACAGAGAGAAAAAGAGAGAAAGGAAAAAGAGATGGAGACACAGTGAGACACAGAGGAAACTTACAGAGGCAGAAAGAGAGTCAGAAGTATAGACACACAGAGAGAAACTGAGAGAACAGAAAGAGAGACAGAGAATAGAGAGACACGGCAAGTTAGAGAAACACGGAGGGGACAGAGACGTATATTCAGAGAGACNTGGAGACACAGTGAGACACAGAGGAAACTTACAGAGGCAGAAAGAGAGTCAGAAGTATAGACACACAGAGAGAAACTGAGAGAACAGAAAGAGAGACAGAGAATAGAGAGACACGGCAAGTTAGAGAAACACGGAGGGGACAGAGACGTATATTCAGAGAGACAGAGATGGAATCGGCGAGAGACTCATCCTGCCGGGAGAGGAAGTGGAAACGCTGGGCGTTGGCCAGAGTGCAGAGATAAGGAGAGAGAATGATAGCAAGGGGCCTGACAAGTTGAGAAAGAGATGAGAAGAAACTCCTGCAGCCTCGGCCCCAGAGAAACCCAGGGGCCCTAAAACAGCCTCACACTGGGAGCCGCCCACGCCGAGCTCCTGCAGCTGCCCCTCAGCCAGCCGGCTCCAGAGGGCGATCGCCTAGGATCTCTGCCTGTAGCCCCCCAGGATGCTGAGCTGTGGCCCGGCAGGGTTCCCACCCCAGGGCCTGCAGAACCGGTTGGCATGTTGTTGTGTGATGGAACAATGGCTGAATCACGAACAACTGAAAACAAAACAGGAGAACAAAGCGGGGAGGAAAAAACCCACAGTAATATTTTGGAATCCTAATTTGCTACGTGCAGTTGCTAAGCAGTTTCCTGCTGTGTGCGTTTCTCGCGGTCTTGGAAAGTACAAGGGCTATGAGGAAAGCAGGTGTCCGGGAGGTCTGCTGTGTGGTCTCCGTGTTCTCTGCCGCGGAGGGGCTGCTCTTCTTGGGCGGCCAGGAAAAGTGCAACCATCCTGAGAAACAAACTATAAAGGGACCGACTTCTGAGGCTTATGGCTCAATTCCCTCCCAAGTACCCGCCGCAGAAAAAAATGGGGACCAGTTAATATCAGGGACATACCGATATTATGAGCCTAGGGCTTCCCAGGTGGCTCAGTGGTAAAGAATCTGCCTGCCAATGCAGGAGACTCAGGTTCGATCCCTGGGTGGTGAAGATCTGCTGGAAAAGGAATTGGCAACCCACTCCGATATTCTTGCCTGGAGAATCCCATGGACAGAAAAGCCTGGCAGGGTACAAAGAGGGTCACAAAAGAGTCAGACATGACCTAGTGGCTAAACAACAGCAACCATCACCTAAGTCAGTAAACGGACTCCTGTGAACTTCTCCCTCTATGTTACGAACTGGGTCACTGAGCCCCTCTGCCTCTACAAAGTGGCTGTAGCCCTAACCATCCTACACCAGGATATCACACCGTGCCTCCAGCCTGGGAGTTTTCCTTCAACACAAATCAAACCGTGTCACCCAAGGGCAGAGGCTTCACCCCACCCACCTCTTTGGGCCAGCGCTTNGGGTCACTGAGCCCCTCTGCCTCTACAAAGTGGCTGTAGCCCTAACCATCCTACACCAGGATATCACACCGTGCCTCCAGCCTGGGAGTTTTCCTTCAACACAAATCAAACCGTGTCACCCAAGGGCAGAGGCTTCACCCCACCCACCTCTTTGGGCCAGCGCTTAGCACAGAGAAGATGCTCGGTTCGTGGTTACTGAATGGATGAAAATACCTGTGTGTTCACATCACAGACTCCCAGGGTCTGGTCATCTGGCCCAGCTTCCTCACATTACAGATGAGTGAACTCAGAAACCAACTGAGGATGCTATGTAAGTTCCCCGTTCGTGCTCATTCAGACCCAGGGAAGGTCTTGGTCATTTCTAGCCCAGTTTTGCACTGTGTTCAGGCTCATTCCCAACTCCCCACCCCCACTTTGGTTTACGGTATCTCCATGGGGGTGTGCCACTACTAGTCTACTTTCAAACCTGCCCAGAGGTGCCAATGGGCTGTGACTAGAGGCCCCCAGCCTAGCAGGCAAAAATCTCATTTACTGGGGGTTCTAACCAATTAATGTTGTTTTGATCGTCAGCAATAGATCTACTAGCTAACTTGAAAAAATCAAACCCAAACCAAAATTTATCAAATAAGTGTAACTGAAATCACAGGAGAGGATAATCAGGCCAGGGGTAAACCAGGATCCAGGGCAGCCCTAAGGATTCAGGTGGCGGGAATGTGGACAACCTTTTTCACACCTCCTCTCTGGGGAGGAGCTGGTGCTGGGTGTATTTCCCTGTGAGGCTGCCCAGAGCTCCTGGGAGAGAGTCTGAGTGACTTAGTTGGGGCAGGGGTTCTCCTGGGCCAAGAGAAGAAAGACATTCTGGTTAAAAATCCCATGAAGGCTGACGTTCATTCCCACAAAGACAGCATGACTCGGAGGAGCAGAAGTACCCTAATGAAAGGTCTGGTGATATGAAAAGAGGTGGGAGGGGACGTTGGACAAGCATTGATACCCACTTACCCAGTTGGGGAGTCAGTCCTGTGAACTTTCAGGGGGAGAACCAGAGCCTTGTTGTGCAGGTCATTTATATTTAGGGTGAGTTCTGTGCTTCCTTTTCAAATTGTTTGGGAAAGAGCAAAGGGAGAGGTATTCATGGTCGTCTGAGCTGGGCAGTGAGTGGGGAAGGATCACTCTGGCCTCGAGGCAGAAGGGCAACAATGAAATACATGATAGGGGTATGGCTTTTTCTTGGTGTTCATTGTCTGGGAACCTTAATTCTGTATGTAGGCTACATATAGTGAACACTAACATACTTCCCTTTATCAAATTTATATGAAAATATAGGGAGATATTTTCCAAAGGTAATGGTCCCTTTGGAAAAGCCATTCAACCACATGAGCTTACCCTTTGGCAACAGTTATAAGATTCCCATGCCTGAGACAGATCAGGGTGAGCAGGCCCCAGTCCTCTGACATTCCAGTGAGCACTCACTGCTTACCACAGCCTTGTCCCCAGCCTTTTCTCATAATGAATATGTTGTGACTGCCTTGATTCCATTGTACTTCTTATTCACAATAGCCCAAAGGCTTAGTTTTTTTTTTTTTTTTTAAAAAGCATAAAACTTTCTGCATAGAAATACAGATACCACTCCCAGTTATGAGCATCAAGTTTGAAACTTGGCGGATCTTCAGGCTGAACACCTGGGCCATTCTGGCTGCTGCCAGTGGCTCAAGGAATGCACATCTATTTCAGTACAGCCCACACAATAATTAAAAGGACAATTTGTTTCTACATAAAGAATCACAGAATGCAGCCCCAAACCACATAAAAGCTGTTTCTGCTCTTGCTGCAGTTTGGCTCTCCCCAGCCGGCCACAGTCTGTCCTGGGAATAGTGACTGCTTTGTCTAGGGACTTTCAGAGGCTGCAAAGTGGTGGAGAGGGTCCCCTGGTCCTTACCTGGTGCTGTAATTCCCATGGAGCCACTCCGAAAGGCAGACTTCCCATCCGCAAAATGGAAATAAGAATGCAAACTCTGCCTTTCTCAGGGTTGTGGTACAGCTCAAAATGAAGAAATGTGTGTGAAATTACTTCAAACAATGTACAGGCTCTGTATAAATAGTCAATTGCTTTGACCTCTGTGAACATAATACTAGAATTTCTCCAGAAGGGAGCAGAAAGTTTTAGGGATAGAATTCAATAGCAACAGGGGAGGCAGGGGAAAGAGGATATAAGCAGAAGGTGTGACCAAAATTGTAGGTCCCCACCGTTGAATGCAACTTTAAGTCAGGGGTGTGTTGGTTGTTACTTAACAACTAGATCTCTGGAGGGGAAGAAAGTAAAGCCTCAGTTACAGCATTTACCAATTTTCATGGCATGAATATTGCCAACCATGGCCAACACCAAGATATCAACATGACATCAAAACTCCTGGGAATCTCAATCTCTCTGTCTCTGTCTGTCTGTCTCTGTCTTTCTCTTCTCACACACACGTGCACACACATACACACACTCGTGCAATGAAAACAGTTCTGTGGTACACAGAAACACAGAGCGTTCTAGAATAGGTTCACCCACACTGAGAAGATGAAGGAAGACAGCCCAGCTTTTGCATGAAAAAAGCATCCCGACTGCTAATAAACACCGTCTGCAGAGCGCAGTGGACAGCACGAGCACCATCTGACCCCTGGTCAGAGGCACACAGCAGCCGGGGGCAGAGCAAGTTGGGGCTCCCACACTTCCTTCTGACTGTGCTCTTCCTGATGGACCAGAAGGCAGGGAAACGGAGATCTGGAGTCTGGGAAGAGATGGCAGGAACTAGCTGTATTGTAGATGCTTTACCAACAGATAGCCAAAAATGTAGATTGTGATCAATTACTGCGTCTCTCTAAAATTGCAAGAAATGCTCCCGGTCCTTTTCTAATGGGCATTTGGCAGCTGAAAGGTCTCTAAGGGATGGCTCTAACTGTGGAATACCAGCACGTTTTGGAAGGAAATCTAAATTGGGAGTTTTTCAGTGTCTAGAAATAATAAAAGATTTTCCGAATCTGCTAACACACTGTTGATGGTGTACAAACGGGAATCATTTCAAGGCTCCATCCTCCAGTGGCTTTTGGAGCTTTGTTTTGACCTCTCTCCAAGTATCTGAGAATAGGGGATACCATGCCCTTCCTCAGAGCGAGCTGTGACGTTAACAACGGTAATGATGTGGCTGCGTGGGTAGGTGTCTGAGCGGTGCTGGCAGTGAGAGGCAGATCGTGTCCTGCGGTTGTTCTTTCTCTTGCACCTGGTTCTTCTGCAACCCTTGGGCTTCTCGGTGAGTGCAGAGTCACAAGGTCAGTCGTCTGTCTTCTTTATCAGTGACCACCTGGCAGATCTCTCTACTTGAGGCCCATCTCAGATGCATCTGCCATGTTCTAGATTCTGGCTTCCCTCTGACCTGACTTCCTAGGCAGGCTGGAACATCAGGACCCAGGGAAGCGGAGAGTCTCTCAGATACAAATGGTGCCTCCAAAGGATCTGTTGACTATCAGCAAACAATTAGAGAGACAGCTCTTCAGAGTTCGGTGAAGGGATGGATTTTCTCTCTCCTGTTTTTTTTTTTGCTGGCTTATGCAAGTACCCAGAGATCCAGCCCAAATCTTCCAGTAGTTGGAGCTGGGAAAGTGATGTGTTTTCCAGGGTCCCAGAAATTTCAGCTTATTGCTCTTATTGAAAAGGAGTCTGTGGTTTTAGGCATGAAGAGCTTGGGGCTTAGAGAAAAGAGCCAGGCCAAACAGAGATGCGTCCCAGGAAAGCCACGGGGCATCTCCACATGGGAGACGATTTTACCTCCCAAATCCCAGCCCAGGGAAGGATTTACTGCAGAGAAGAAATTCCTCCTGTCATGCAAATAAAGAGTAACGACTTCCGGCAATTTTCTGGAAATTCTGTCAACAAATACATAGCATAGCTTGGAACACGGCGTGGATTTGGGGAGAGGAGGGAAAAGTCCCCCTTCGTTTACCTGCCAGTTCATCATCCCAGGTCATGGGGCCTTTCATTTTTCAAGAGCAACAGTGATGTGTGTTCACTGTCTCAAGTCACTTCAGACGGAACAGCCAGTCAGCATGCCTGTCTGTAAATGAAACCCAGGACTCACCTCCTGAAACATGTAAAGTACATTTCTGTGATTTGGTGAGAGGGAGCTTAATTCTGAAGTCTGACTCTGACTTTTCTTTGGTGAAACTGGGGTGATGTACTAACAGTGTCTTTCCTGTTATCCCAGTGGCATCTGGGAAGGAACCATAGGAGGTCAGGACTGTGAAAGCATTTGTAAAGTGTTTTGTACAGAATAGACAGATGCCCAGCACCATGTGGCACTCCTGAGGAGCAGGGAAGGGTAATGCTTTTGCTTTTCCTTCCCGGATGGGATGTGAGTACTGTTCAGATGACATTGATCCTGTGAAGGACAGACTTGTAAGCGCATTTGCAGTGTCGTGATTTATAGCAAGAAATATCTATTTGGTCTTTGTGCCCTTTTCTGACAGCTGTGTGCGTGCAAGTCACCTCGGTCGTGCCTGACTCTTGGCAACCCTATAGGCTATAGCCCACCAGGCTACTCCATCCGTGGGATTCTCCAGGCAAGAATACTGGAGTGGGTTGTCATGCTCTCCTCCAGGGGATCCTCCTGACTCAGGGATAGAACCTGAATCTTTGTATCTCCCGCACTGGCATGCACCTTCTTTGCCACTGGCACTACCTGGGAAGCCCAGAGCTCCTAAAATATTGGGATTTTCTAAATGATAAGAGTGGCTAAGGTATATTTTATTATGTTAATGATAACATATGTTATCATTATAATATATGTTATTATGTTTGGAATGGCCCTAGATCACTTAAAGCTAAGAGCTGGTCACTAGAGGAACCAATCATGTGATGAGACTTGGGAGGGAACTTTCCATCCCATACCTGCTGGACCTCCGGAAGTGAAGACGGACTGGAGACGAAATTAACTCACAATGATTTAATTAATCATGCCTATGTAATAAAGTCTCCAGAAAAACACAAAGGGCAGGGCTTAGAGAACTTCCGGGATACTGAACACATGGAGATCTGGGGAGAGTGACCTGCTCTTAGAAGGCATGGAGACTCTACCTCCCTTCGCACACATTTGTTCTGTTATCTCTTTCATCTGTCTGTTCTCGACTTATCTCCTTTTATAATAAACTGGTGATCTAGTAAGTAAAATGTTTCTCTTGAGTTCTGTGAGCTGCTCTGGCAAATTAGTCAAACCCACGGAGCAGGCACTGGCATATCCGATCTATAGCCACTCAGGAGTACAGGTGACAACCTGCACTTGCAACTGGTGTCTGAAGTGATGGGAGAGGGCAGCCTTGTAGGCCTAGGACTGAGCCTTCACCAGTGGGCTTCCAATGCCATCTCCAGGTAGACAGTGTCAGAACTGAGCTGAGCTGTAGGACACCCAGCTGATACCAGACAATTGCTGGTGTGGGAAAGAAGCCTGCGTCAGTATTGGGAGCAAAACGATAGCACCTCAAGCAGTTTCACTATAGGGCATTTGGAAAAATGCCAAAGGCTTGATGCTTGCAGACAGCGAGAGGACTACTGACAATTGCTCCCTCAGGATGCATCTTGTAGCAGAGGCAAACAGTGGTCCCTGACAAGCTCTTGGAAAGACAGTGTTGAGTAAGAGGTTCTGGAAAACTGGAACTCAGAGGTGGAAAGTTCAGCAGGCTACACAGGTGTCCAGTGCAAAGGTGGTCAGGGCCAGGCACAGCTGAACACATCGTGACACTGCAGTCTAGAATAGGGACCACCTGCTGATCCTCTTTGGTGCAGGGCAAGAGGGGCACAGTCCCGTAAGCTGGGAACAGGGTGTTCCGGTTCTAGCATCAGCTGCCCAGGAAAGATGTGAACCAGAGATGGAAAGAGCCCTTGAAGAGCTGGTGAAAAATAGAGTTTGTGCACAAGTCTTCTGGCTGGAGAGAGGCACTGAGATTCAAAACACTGCTCATCTCCTCGCAGATGTCCTACCTGGATTTCTGAGGGAAGAAATGTGGAAAAAGGAGGCAAAAATTCCAAGGCATGAAGCACCTACTATTATTAAACTGTGCCAGTGGCTTCTCATATTTGATGTCATTTAACTCTTCCAAAACCCTGTGAGAAAACTATTAAATCACAGTTTAAAGATGAAGGCCTCGGGTTCAGAAAAACTGAACAACTTCCTCAGATTACTAAAGGAGAGTGATAAGAATCCAACCTGTGTTTTGACTCCAAAGTCATGTTTTTCTTCTCCTTGAAGGTTAAAAGAACTCTCACAAGCTTAGAGAGAGAGATAATGTTGCAATCACCTGAGGTGAGGAGCAGACCACTCTGAAAATAAGCCTAAACAAGCCCCACTCCTAACAGTTCTGTCTCCATGATCTGGGGGTTTAAAATCTTTTAAATACTTTAAAATCTTCCGATGATTCTAAGATTGCAACCTGTTTGTTTCGTTTTGTTACTTACAGCGTTCAGAAGAGCTCCTCATTCGTCTGGCTGCTCCTGCTGCTGCTAAGTCGCTTCAGTCGTGTCCGACTCTATGCGTCCCCACAGACGGCAGCCCACCAGGCTCCCCCATCCCTGGGATTCTCCAGGCAAGGCCACTGGAGTGGGTTGCCATTTCCTTCTCCAGTGCATGAAAGTGAAAAGTGAAGTGAGGTCATTTGGTTGTGTCTGACTCTTAGCAACCCCATGGACTGTAGCCCACCAGGCTCCTCCGTCCATGGGATTTTCCAGGCAAGAGTGCTGGAGTGGGGTGCCATTGCCTTCATCTGGAGCTAGCATCAAATCCACTTCCAGGGACACTCATTCATACGTTTTCTCATTCACTCATTTATTCATTGAGGAGATCCTTAAACAGACAAGGGTAAGGAGCAAAAAGAACACCCATCATCTGTGGGAATTTGTACACCAGGAGTGACCGGTCTCTAAATGAAATCACTAGTGGGATCCTCTAAGAAGACAGACTGGTACTGCTTAGCTTTAAATGATCTAACAACATTGTGATTTGTATCTGAAAACCTTTTGGTCTGTAAAAATTAAGAGCGCACATACACAGGCATACACACACCCACATGCACACCCCAAGTGATCGCTAGTGACAGGAAGTGTGGACCAAGGAAGTGGTTCCTGAATCTTGTCAAAAGGCAGGAAGTAAAGAGGCACTGGGGATTGTGAAATAATAACAGCCAATTGCACTGGAGATGTTTGCAGCAGATGTATCCATCCTTGAGAAATATCTCCTCGGCCCTCTCGCTGTTTCATTTTCCTCAATCCCTGTAGACCTTTTTTCCTGTAGATCTTTCTAGTTGCCTGTCTGCTCTTGTGTTGCTATCCCTCATGATAAACAAGACCAGCACAGAGACAGAGAGAGCTCACAGAAGACAAAGCAATGAAGTTATGTATCTCCCCTCTCCACTCTCCAGCCTCAACTCTGATGGTCTCTGCTCTTCAACCTCCTCCTTGGCCTCCAACATTGCCCATCAGCGCGTAGTGATTAGAGGGAGGAAACTGGAGCCAGACTTCAAGGTCTGAATCCCAGCCTGGCTGGGCTGGACTGTGTTAAGCTCAAGCAAGCTACTTAGCCTTCTTTGTAACTCGGTTTCAGAGAGATAATAATAGTTACTATCTCATAGGACATTTTTGCGTTTGAGAGTTAATACATGGAAAGTGCTTAGACGTGCATCTGGCGCACATTAAATGCCCAATAAACGTTAACATAATTATGCTATTGTTATTGCTGCTGTTATCACCAAGGGTTTGAGTCTCTCCAGCCCCTCTCCTGTCTTTTCTCCTCCATACAATTTACATTCCAGCCACACANATGATAAACAAGACCAGCACAGAGACAGAGAGAGCTCACAGAAGACAAAGCAATGAAGTTATGTATCTCCCCTCTCCACTCTCCAGCCTCAACTCTGATGGTCTCTGCTCTTCAACCTCCTCCTTGGCCTCCAACATTGCCCATCAGCGCGTAGTGATTAGAGGGAGGAAACTGGAGCCAGACTTCAAGGTCTGAATCCCAGCCTGGCTGGGCTGGACTGTGTTAAGCTCAAGCAAGCTACTTAGCCTTCTTTGTAACTCGGTTTCAGAGAGATAATAATAGTTACTATCTCATAGGACATTTTTGCGTTTGAGAGTTAATACATGGAAAGTGCTTAGACGTGCATCTGGCGCACATTAAATGCCCAATAAACGTTAACATAATTATGCTATTGTTATTGCTGCTGTTATCACCAAGGGTTTGAGTCTCTCCAGCCCCTCTCCTGTCTTTTCTCCTCCATACAATTTACATTCCAGCCACACAGAAATACTTGCAGTTCCTGGAAGTTATCCTTTTCTCATATGCCTCTGGACATTTGCTTAAGCTTCCATATTGGTAGACCGTCCCTATTTTCTTAGTTTTCTATTGTAACAAATTACCACAAGCTCAGTGGCTAGGAAAACACACACACACACACACACACACACACACACACACACTTATTATCATCGTTCTGGAGGTCAGAATCCAGCAGAGGTCTCTCTGGACAAAGACAAGGTGTCACTGGAGGCTCCAGGCACAATTCCTTTCCTTGCCTTTGCCAGGCCGGCCACCTGCATTCATTGGCTCATAGCTGCTTCCTCCATCTTCAAAGGCAGCTACAGTGGTTTGTCTTTACATCACATCCCTCTGGCCATTCTTATGTATTCACATTTCACTTTGTCTGTAGCCCAAATAGAAAGGTTCTCCATTTTGAAGGACTTGTGTGGTTGACTAGATGGCGCCCACCTGGACAATCCAAACCTGTCTCTTCACTTGAGATCCTTAATCACATCTGCAAAGTCCCTTCTATCCCAGGTACCAGGGATCAAGACATGGATGTCTTTTAGGGAGAAGAATATTATTCTGCCTACTATACTACTACATTTTTGTTATCTCTCAATATTCAGCTCAAACAGTATTTCTTCTGAGCATTTTCTGTTTCCTCAGAGCACAGGGTTTCTGAACCTTGTACTTTGAAAAATATGCTCTTTTTGAAGGTTTTATCACAATATTTTGCAGCAATTGGCTTATGGAATTGCTGACCCCACAGAGCTGTGAGAGTCGAGGCTGGTTTCATTCATTTTTTTAAATTCCCAGTGCTGGATAGTGAGCCCCAGTGCTGCTTTTAAACAAATGAAGGGACTTTATTAGTGATCCAGTTGCTACGTCTCACCCTTCCACTGCAGGAGTTGCGAGTTCGATCTCTGGTTGGGAGAACTAAGTTCCCATGTGCCACAATAAGAGAGGAAGCTTCATATGACCTAGTACTTCTCTGCTAATGGAAGTAAATACTGCCCAAAACTTGAGGCACAAGGGCTGGCTTAGTATTTAATGGCAAAATGACTAATAATTTTCTCTACTACCCTTCACATAGTCGTACCTTCGTCACAATCCTACGGTGAATGCAAACAAGCCACCGTTCATCAGTGAAGAGAACTGAAAGTCAGAGATCTGCAATGCCCCATTCAAAGTCATTCATAGAATTCTTTGGTGGCAGGGTGTGGAATCTGCATATCAAAATTATAAGACACATCCGTTCTGTTCAGCCAGAAGAGCAGTAGTATGATGATGAGACGGTAAATCTGGGAGACAGTTTCAAATAAGAACCTTTTGTGGTTAAAAAGCCTTTAATTTGGAGCAACTGAATGGAGAGGCAGTAAAAACATTAATGGAAAGAGTACATACTTACAGTAATTACAAAAAGAATGAGTCTGTATCAGAGGACTCTTTGTATGAAAATATTTACTATACAATATTCTATAATTAAGTCATATAATAATTTAAAGTTCTAGGTACTTTGATGGGTTGAAGGAAGCAAAGGTGAACCAGACATAAATTCTACCCTAATGCAAATCACAGGAAAGTAGAAACATTAAAACACACTTCAGTGTCTCTAATACAAGATGGTGTAACATGCCCTAAAGAGGCATGATGTGGTGCTATGGGGTTTAAATAAGGATGAGAGTCGAGCTGCAGGTACTAGAACACATGTTGTAAAAAGTCTCAAAAGTACTCATAACAGCTTTAATGGATGAATAAGAGTTAGTTTTAAATGAGTTAATTTACATACTTGTGTTTGGAAATAGTTCCTTTCTCTGGCTAGTCAAAGTTTTCTTTTTTTTCCCCTCAAACAGGTAAAATATCAACTCAGTAATTATATTTGCTGCCATTCATTTTTTTATTGATCACTTTTCACCTAAATAAGGCAAAATAAAATCTTCTATCGCTATTCATAATATGAAATCTCAAAGCCCTCAAATGAATGAAGTTTTGCAAACCTTGTCGATCCAATGGTCCATAGCTAGCTTTTCTGAACAGGTAGAAGCTCAGAGATCACCTGAGTGTGCTTAATATAAAACAATGACTAGACCTGGAAAACAGTATTCTGAAAAATCTTATTGCAATGTATATGGGAGATATACATTAAAAGACTCAACATTTGTAGCCCATCAAATTTATAGACATTGGCAAATGAAACTGTGCTTTTATGTAGGAAAGGAAAGAAGAGTTGGAGCAATTCAGTTTCTCAGGCTGTGCTGACCGTAACGATGACAGTAACAAAGAGTGGAGTGAAAGACGCCACCGCGTGTGTTGATAGAGCCCTCTGCCCTCTTACCCCTTACACACTGTACTGACTGACCCCCCACCCCAAGCTCCTTCACTTTCTTCTTGCTCTGCCTAGGTCATCCTTCCAGACCTTCTCAAATGTCACTTCCTCTGTAAAGTCTTCCTGGGTAATTTTGGTGAAATTAATTTTTTTTCCCCATGTTTTCATAGTCCTAAGTTCATCTCAATCACATTTTTGTAGCTCTTTTTGAATCTGTCTCCCCCACCAGACAGGGAGTTTCTCAAAGGCAGGATGTCCTTTTCATTTTTGTATCCTGATTCCAGTAATATGGCATGACATAGAAGGGTGCTTAGTAAATGTTTGCTCAGATGAATTATATTATAGTTTAACATCATTCCAAAGGTCTGCCCAAACCCTGCTTGCTTTTAATTATTGTGTATAAATACAAGTAGGCACATACATTTTCCAAGTGTCATGGAATTTCAGAAGCTGAAAAGCCATAATTAATGAGACATGGACATGCAAAGTCTTAAATATACAAGATGAGCAAACTTGAAGTCAAGGAGATAAGTCTCTTTACTCATTGAGACAGAATACTCCATGTGATCATATTTAGGTCGTATCTGTGATTTTTACCAGTGTGCTTTATATTTTATTATTCCATTATCTTTGTAATAAAAAAGTATGCAATTACACAGTGACTCCTGCCTCACTAAATCAGAATTGGGCTGAACTCCAGGAGTTCATTTTTCATTGCTTCTTAAAAACTCATATCATTCTCCCAAAGAAACTATCTAAATCTGTAGCTTCCCAACCTTTCCTGTGAAAATCTGTTTAACTGCTTTATTACGACTGGTGCTTTTGGGACACAAGTTAAGTGATGTACGTGCTCAGTTTCTAAGTCAGGTCCAAATCTTTGTGACCCCATGGACGATAGCCCGCCAGGCTCCCCTGTCCATGGGATTTCCCAGGCAAGATACTGGGGTGGGTGGCTATTTCCTTCTGCAGGGGATCTTCCCCACCTGGAAGTCAAACCCGTGTCTCCTGCATTGGCAGGCGGGACTGCCAATTCCCAGGTGCCACTGAGTCACCTGGGAAGCCCAAGCTGAGTGGCGTCCAAAAGCTAATGGAAAGGGGCTTGCTAACGTGGAAATGAGGCAGCGTGGAGAAAGAAGCAGGGACGGAGCAGGTTAACTCCTTAACTTGATTTGAGGCATCTCCCCTAAGGAATCTTTCTTGATACTCCACCCACGTGTCCTGCAGGATGGATTGCAGACCTCACTGGTTGAGTCCTTCAGCTTCTTGGGTTTGTTTCCTTTTGTGCCTGAGATCTTTGGGCTCTGTATCCCCAGTGTCAATGAAAGAGCCTAAAAAATCTAAGGCTCTGAATGAATTACCAAAAGAATGAATGCTTCATTTTGGGCATTGGTAACCTGTAAATCAAGGCTGCATATTGTCACCCTGCTTATTTAACTTATATGCAGAATATATCATGAGAAACACTGGGCTNCAAGCCAGGTTTCAGCAATACGTGAATTGTGAACTTCCTGATGTTCAGGCTGGTTTTAGAAAAGGCAAAGGAACCAGAGATCAAATTGCCAACATCCGCTGGATCATGGAAAAAGCAAGAGAGTTCCAGAAAAACATCTCTTTCTGCTTTATTGACTATGCCAAAGCATATATATTAGGTTGGTGCAAAAGTAATTGCAATTTTTCATTGTTGAACTTTACTGTTTGATATTGGACTACATTCTTAAATAAATGTCATTATGTTATATATCATTTTAATGAGCATTTCTTGTTTTGTGTTTTTTGATAATGACATTACTTTCTGTGTATTTTATATTTATTTTAGACTATAGAAATAATGTTAGATAAAAAGCAAGTTCAAGTGATTTTTTTATTTGAGTTCAAAATAGTCATAAAGCAGCAGAGACAACTTGCAACATAAACAACACACTTGGCCCAGGACGTGCTAACAAACGTATAGGGAAGTAGTGGTTGAAGAAGTTTTGCAAAGAAGACAAAGATGAAAGATGAAAAGCCTAGTGGCCAGCCACTGGAAGTTGACAACAACCAACTGAGAGCAATCATCGAAGCTGATGAAGTTGCCAAAGAACTCAACGTCAATCATTCTATGATCATTCAGCATTTGAAGCAAATTGAAAGGTGAAAAATCTCCATAAGTGAGTGCCTCATAAGCTGACCCAAAATCAAAAACACTGTTGTTTTGAAGTGTCATCTCTATTCTGGGGGAAAAAAAAAATGAACCATTTCTCAATCAAATTGTGACATGCAATGAAAAGCATATTTTATATAACAACCATTGACAACCAGCTCAGTGGCTGGACCAAAAAGAAGTTCCAAAGCACTTCTGAAAGCCAAACTTGCACCAAAAAATGGTCCTAGTCACTGTTTGGTGGTCTGCTGCCAATCTGATCCACTACAGTTTTCTAAATGCCAGCAAAGTCATTCCATTTGAGAAGTACCCTCAGAAAATCAGTGAGAGGCACTGAAAGCTGCAGTGCCCGCAGCTGGTATGGGTCAACAGAATGCGCCCGATTCTTCACCATGACAGTGCCCAACTGCACATCACACAACCAACGCTTCAGAAATTAAACAAGTCGAGCTATGGAGTTTTGCCTTGTCTGCTATATTCTCCTGACCTCACACCAACTGATTAGCACTTCTTCAAGCATCTTGGCAACTTTTTGCAGGGAAACACTTCCACAACCAGTAGGAAACAGAAAACGCTTTCCAAGAGTCCATTAAATCCCAAAGCACAGATTTTTATGCTACAGGGATAAACAAACTTATTTCTCAGTGGCAAAAATGTGTTGATTATAATGGTTCCTATTTTGATTAATAAAGATGTATTTGAACCTAGTTATAATGATTTAAAATTCACAATACAAAACTGCACTTACTTTTGTGCCAGTCTAGTACTATATGACATAATATGCATAGTGTAATATATATGTGTATATATATTTATTTTACATGTAATCTGCATATATGCACGCATATACCCATTTGGAGGTCCTGAGAAAAGACTATGGGATTTCACTGGGGAAAGAATTTACTTGTAGTATCAGAAATTAAATAACAGCTTGATGAATGGGTGGCATTTGAACTGTACCTTGAGGTGAGAGTTGGCCATGGCTGACAAGCCAAAGTGAATTTCAAGAAAAAGGAATTGCTTTAGCAAAATAACAGAGGGGAGAAAAAAGAGGTTAAGATTCTGACCACCACCAACTCATAAGAGCAAGTGTTATAGCTTGGTTGGAATATAAAGAATATTTGGAAATGAAGATGTTGGGAATAAAGTCGGAGAAGTCAGACGGGACAGGACCACAGTAGCCCCAAGGGCCAGGCTGGGCATGCTGAACCATTTTGGTTCTAGGAGTGAGAAGGAGCCTTTAGAAGGGTTTAGCAGTGGCATGGCCTTACCTGAGTTTTAGAAAGATGATGGTTAGCGGGGAGATTCAAGGGAAGCCAGAATAGAGACAGGAAGAACAGTCAAGTCACTGTTGCAGAGTTTTAGGCAGAAGATGAAGAGGCCTAAATAAATTGCAGTCCAAAACAAAAAGCTCCAGCAATGTTGTCGTCAGCATTTTCTATTTTCCTCCTAATACGTTGTATTAAAAGGAATTGATTGGGGTTTGCAAAACTAAATCTTGTGTTTATCCAAGAACCAGAGTGGAAAAGGCAATTTTCCCACTTTTTTTTTTGCCCCGAGAGGCCTCCAAGATTCTTAAAGTATTAAAAATTTTGCTATCTGATTCTGAGTATCCTTGTAAGAGATGCTCTTTTAGGAAAGCAGCTCTGACCAGGGCCTTCTATGTTCTGCAGGGATTCTCTTCTTGGCACTATGGACATTTTGGATCAGATAGTTCTTTGTTGCAGGCACTGTCCTGAATATTGACGTTCAGTAGCATATGTGGCCTCTAGATGCCAGTAGCATCCCCCAGCCAGTTGTGATAACAAAAATGTCACCAGTCATTGCCAGATGTCTGTCCCCTGAGGATCCCCTGGTTAATGGGCCCTTGGGCCAGGTTCTCTCTCTGGGTGGATTGGTAGCAGTTCCAAGAGGCTAGTAAAGTTGTGCTGGTGGAAAGCACTTGGGCTTCAGTGTTGGGCACTAACCCATCCTCACTACTTAGTAGCTGTAGGTCCTTGGAAAAATCCCATATAAGCTCACCAAGCCTCAGTCTCCTTGCCAAGAGAATAAAGATCATAATAGCGACTTGATTGGATTGTTTTGAAGATTAGATGAGTTGATATATGTGTGAAGAGGCAAATGCAGTGCTTGGCACACCACAGTTCTTCAAAAGATATGTGCTGACTCAGATGCAGTTATCTGCATCGCCTCAGTACAGTTTTTCCTGATATCAAGGGAGACTTTTATCTCTGCTGCAAAGTGCTTTAAAATGCCCAAATTAAATCTCAAGCTTTAGGGTCTTGCCCCTTTTTTTTATATAAAGCACAAGAAGAAAATTGAGCTGATCACCAATATCCCAGGGTCCATCACCAGTCAACACAGGAGAGCTGCCTCCCTGTCAATAGATGAAATATTTTTCTGAATAATGCCATCGCAGGTGGTACTAGTGGTAAAGAATCCACTGCCAGTGCAGGAGACTCAAGAGACCCAGATCCCTGGGTCGGGAAGAACCCTGGGAGAAGGAAATGGCAACCCATTCCAATATTCTTGCCCAGAGAATCCCATGGACAGAAGAGCCTGATGAGCTACAGTCCATGGGGTCGCAAAGAGTCAGGCACAACTGAGCAAGTGAGCACACACACAATGCCATAGCAACCCAGAACAAGTCCTTCCCCTGGTTGGGTTGCTATGGCACCTCCATACAGATCATAGCCTCTGGAGTTTTAAAAAGGAGAGTGTGAGGAGCGGAAAGCAGTGGGTCTCCACTCTACCTATGAAGACTCCAGATGTAATTGCTTCTCAAGTTTAACATGCATGTGGCGCCTCTCCCCACCTTGTTTTCTCTCTCTTCTAACTCCTATTCTCTCTTTATTAAGAGGTTGATCTTTCTCCTCCACCTTTGCTCTCTCACCTCCATAGAAAATTTAGGTTTTTTATGATGAATTCCATCCCCTGCTTTTTTCTCTGTCTTTCCCATATTGCCTCTTTCTCTACCTTTCAACGTTTTTCTCTTAACTTCTCATTGCATATCTAGTATTTACTTGTGGAAAAAAAAAAATGCTCCCTGTTCATAGTTGTCAAAGTAGAAGACTTGAAGATTAAATTAAATTTCTTTTCATGTTTTAACCACATTTTAATTAGGTATCAGTTTAAAAACCTTCTGGACCCCTAAGAAGAAAGATTCCTATAACTCTTGACACAACTAACTTCATATCTTTCCCTCATCACTGTTTCCACAGAAATCTTTTGGAATAATTGTAAGTTTTTCTTAGCAGCTGGTTTAGGCAGAGATGGAAGGATTAATGTGCAAGTATAGGAAAAAACACTGGGTGTTTAGAGAGTGCTGTTGTTTCAAGAATCTCTGGAGAGCTTGATTACTTCTAACAAGACTAGAAATACAGTCATTAACACACACTTCAGCAGAACTGTACAAAAGGAACAGTTAAACACCACCAATCTCTCCTCCCCAGTACAAACACCTTTTCCTTCCAGTTCCTCATTCCTTTGGTTCCTTTTGAGCCAAACATCCCAGGAGTCTTGGTTTCTTTGACAATTATCCTATAGCTCCTGGTGTAGGTGGTACCGGAAAATGAGGGATAATAATTGCCTTGGACAGGAGCCCAGGAAAGTCTCCTTTTTGCACATAGTAGGCACTCATTATGGCATTGAATGGAAGCCACAGTTACTCCATAGCTGGGGGTGGAATTTGTATCTTGAACCAACTCCCTGTGATTTAATCTTTAGTGTCTTGTATAACATGTATACACATCAAATAAACACAACACAGAAAGATTTCAAAGAGACACCGGCTATTTTCATAGGCTGATCAAATAAGGATGAAAAATAGCCCAGGCAATAGTTTAGTGGTGTTTGCTCCGGAAAGTGCCCACCAGTTTCCTGGGAAATTTTGCTGACCTGGGCCAGGCCCAGGCTTTGGGTGTTTCCATGGCGACACCATCAAACCTTATAGGAAAAGCAATTCAACATACAACCAATGGAATAGGCTTATGTATGAGAACTCCTGCTTGATTTTTGGAGCTCAGACTAGGCATCCCTCCATTTGTGAGGTCTTCCTCATTGCTCAGAGGAGACCACTCTGCTTCTTTCTCTTTGATCTCTTCTTCATCGCTTTTGACATGCTGCACTGTAATAATCTCTTTTCTTATCTCTCCCCATTCCTTGACGGCAGAAGCAAAATTTTGCCCTTCTCTGTATCTATACAGGGTCTACAAAGAGTCCATCCCAGACCAAGACTAATAAAAAGAAGTCCCCTATGGTGGTCCAAATCCCACCCACTGCCTGTTTTTCTAAATAATGTTTTATTGGTACACAGCCAGGCTCATTTGTATACATATTGTCTATGGTGGGTTTGCTGCCACAGTGGCAGCATTGAGTGGTCGCCACAGAGAACAAATGACTCTCAGAACCAAAGCTACTCTCTGTCTAGCCACGCACTGTGGCACCAGCCAGTCTGAGTCAACCAAACCACCGCCACAAGTATGTTAACTCTAACTGGGGAGGCCAGAGATCCTTGAAATAAGAGAGTCCATTCTGGCTTCTCTCAAGAAGACCTTATCCTTTGCTTCAAAAACATGGAAACCATCTCACCTCCCTCCCCACCTCATTTGATTTTTGTCCTCATTTTCCAACCCCTCCAGGGTATTTCTTTGATAGGCTCCTCTTTCATTCCAGGAATGGAATATGATTTCTCCACAAGATATCATTTTTGAAGTGTGTTTTACATCATAGTAAATAATATTAAGAGTACTAAGTGAAAAAGAAAAAATATAGAAATGTACACAGAGTCTGATTCTAGCTAATGTGTTCCAAAGGCAAAGTCTGGGGACAAAGAGAAAAAAGGGTACTACAGTGTCGGGAGTGATTGCTTCTAGATAGATAAGCTTGGGTAATGTTCACTCTTTTCTTTGCACTTTGATATATTTACAGTGGTAAAGAATCCATCACACCTGTCAAATGTCTCTGCTTTAAGCATTTCTGAACAGGGCCTCTGTTCTTACAGACATTGTCTCAAATGGGCCCTCCCACATTGCTACACATTAGACTTACTCATAAATCCTGCCTATGATTCATCTGTATCATATTTGTGAAACTGCTTTGGATAAAAGTGACTATGTATGTGAAGAATATTGTCAGGTCCATATTTTGCAATTTTGAAAAAAAGTCAGGTCATCCCCAAAGTCTAATTTATGATATCAGTTCTATTCCTCAAGTCTATTCATGAAGACAGATTCCACTTTTGCACTTGCTTTCTTTAATGAGGTATTTTGGGGTTTTCTTTTTCCCCATAATCCAGATTTCTAGTTTCTGCCAGAGGCTAAAAGAGAAAGTAGTTTATATAGTTTGGGTAAGGTAGAAAGACAGTAGGGCATGGTGCCCTCAAAGGTGGGTTCCAACTCAGCTTTGATGCCTTCAAACTATGTGATCTTGGGAGGGGCACACCAGCTCTCAGAGCCTGTTTTCTCATCTGCAAGATGGTAATACTAACAACTCACTGGGTTCCTGGGGGGATTAAAGAGAGCAGTTTTCATGTAGGCATTTAATGTCCGTCTAGTACCCAATAGGTGCTTAATAAATAGTCTTACAAAAATAAAGAAATGTGTTTAAAGCCAGTGAAAGCACTTGCTGTGGAAGGAAGTTCAAGGTGCTGCCCTGGAAGAGCCCCAGGAGGAAATGATACTTCCCTTCTCCCCAGCTCAGCCAGAAGCAGGAAGAACCTTCATTCGTGTGCTCTCCTAATTATGTTCTGTAGTCCATCTGAGCACAGAGCCCTGAGAGATGATTCAAGGGATCTGGCCCAGGTGGCCTCTGCTTTCTTCTGCCATCTTCAACGTGCCCTTGTTGGCTCATCTCTAACATGAAGCCTTCAGACAAGAATCTCTGTGAGGTTTTAAATTTCTAATACAAAGAGGCTGTGACTCATAAGATTGCAAAAGCATGTCATATTGACCAAATAAGCCAATAAGTCTTTGAAAATGTCGCCTCTAGAACAGAGACATACAACACGGGTACAATAGTTTCCCACATGTTTTCATGTCTGGGATCCTCAGAACAGTCCTGGGAGATGGGAAAGACAAGTATTATGATCCTTGGTAAAAAAGAAGGAAAAGACCGCCCTTCGTCACATAGTTTGCAAAGGACTGAGCCTGGATATGAGCCTAGGTCTGCCTAATAGCAACTTTTGCAAACTTCCTGCTCTACTAAGCATATGTTTCTGTGCTCTGGCTTACTGACTTTGAAGACCTTAAATTTCCAGTGACTCCTTTATTAGATTACCCACATCTTTTTCTCTTTGACTCTTGGTCTTCCTTGTTGTTCTCTAGAATTTGTCTTGTTCTGGGAAATTCATTTGCACAGGGTCATCTGTACAACGTCCTCAGTCTAGCTTTTATTGAGGGGGCATATCAAATTGAGAGATACTCCCTCTCATTTTCATTGGAAAATGCATTCCCTGCATTTTCATTGGTAAAGGCCTTAATCCTGGGAAAGCCTGAAGGCAAAAGGAGAAGTGGGTGGCAGAGGATGAGATGGCTAGATAGCATCACGGACTCAATGGACATGAATTGGAGCAAACTCCAGGAGACAGTGGAGGACAAAGGAGCCTGGCTTGCTGTAGTTCAAGAGGTCAAAAGAACTGGACACGACTTGATGACTGAACATCGACAACGACCCTCAGAGTGCAGCAAGTAAGGTCAGACTTAGAGCTCAGTGACAGCTCTTCCTTCCATTGTCTCTGGAAGCCGGAAGAGAGTCACTTCAAACAGAACTCCCACTGGGTCTGTACAGGGGGAGGGAATGGCTCTGGTAGGAAGTGGCCTGGACTGGAACCTGGGTGCTGGGCCACTTGGGGCCACCTACCCTCCTGGGAGCCTCAGTGTCCCCAGGGGCACACGTGTAATGTAAAGTGCCCAACCATCTTTCCGTGACTTTAACCAATTGACTCAGGTAGATTTTCCTCTAAGCAGTCTTCCCCAGTTTCTTCAAGCAGGATCACCGATCTTCCTCTCTGTCCGTCCATCACAGTGACTGTCTGCTGCATTGCCTACTTAACACATCTGAGCGTGCGCGCTCAGTTGTTCCAGTCGTATCTGCCTCTTTGCGCCTCTGTGAACTGTAGCCCACCAGGCTCCTCTGTCCATGGCATTCTCCAGGCAAGAATACTGGAGCGGCAGATTCTTCACCCCACTGAGCCACCGAAGAGCCCACTTATTACATGTTTTATTACGTGCTTACTTGCCTACCTTTCCCACTATGCAGTAAGCTTCTTGAAGGCAGAGACTATGTGATTTTTTTTTTTTTGTACTTTTTTTTCAATCTGAGCTATTGAAATCCCTTAGGCATTCAGACTTCAGGTTTGCAATATTGTGCCCTGGCAGCATCTTCATAATGACCTCATGGGCCTTACAGGACCTCCCCTAATCCCTGATCTGTCTGACTCTTCACACTCTCTCCACACTCCTCATTCTCCTATAGTTTCACTGGCTTCCTTTCTGTCTGGTCCACAGAGCACTCTCTTGGCTTGCCTCTTTGAGGGAACTCTTCTTTCTTTCTGGAATTCTCCTCCCCCAGAAACCTCCAGGCTAACTTCCTCACCTTCTTCACGTTTTTGCTTTGATCTCACCATCTTAATGACACTGAACTTGACCCCTTCTTTAATTCGGCAGCCTGTTTCCAAGCACCTGTCCCAGGCTCAACATTCCTGCTCTTCCACAGCAGTTATCAACTTTGAACGTACTGCTTGTTTTTATTTACATCTGGTTCCTTCTCTAGTATGTCAGTTCCGAGAGAAGCACTCTTTGCCCTGGTTCACTGGTATAGCCCATGTGCCTAGAAAAGTGTCAGGCACCCAGTAGGCTTTCACATGGTGCTGCTGCTGTTTCAGTTGCTCGTCATGTCCGAGTCTTTGCGACCACATGAACTATAGCCCACCAGGCTTCTCTGTTCATGGAATTCTCCAGGCAAGAATACTGGAATGGGTTGTCATGCTCTCCTCCAGGGGATCTCCCCAACCCAGAGATCAAATCGGAGTCTCCGCCCTGGCAGGTGGGTTCTTCACCACTGATCCACCTGGGAAGCCGCCAGTAAATGCTCATATACAGTTGCTGAATTAAATTAAGTCTATCTACTTTTTTTCCCCTGGGGCTATTTAAATCTCCCAGAACAGTCAGGCTGTGTGAACTCTTCCAATATTCTGGACCTAACATTTGAGCTGATAGCTTTGAGTGTCCCCTGGCCTTTGTGTAGGCATGACCCTAAAGATGTTGAGTCTCGTGGGATAACTTTGCCCACAGGACGTGATGAGTCCTTGATACTCAAGCTCTTTTATAGCAATGGTTTTGCCTTTTGAAAAAGAATAAAAAATCATGTTTCTTCTTATACAATAGTTGCAAAACTGAATATTCAAAATGGGTGGAGGTGTCCTAGGCCCCCTGGAAGGTAGGATGCCCTCCCCAACATTTGGAGAGTCCTGGACTGGAGCAGAAAGCCCTTTCTGTGGGCTCATCTTCCCCCACTTTCCTTGTCTTTCCGCCTGTACGAGTCATTAACTGTGCTAATCACAACTAAAACAAAGCTAATAATTGCTTCTTGGAACGTTGTGTAATGCCATGGAATGTTGCCACTGGCCTCTGAGAATCGGCCCCTGACTCTGCTCAGAGTAATTTCTCAGGGATTTTTAACTCAGCCCATCTTTAAGCTGAATGTTTATCATTTTCCTTTTTATTGTTTCTGGCTCCTCCCCTGCCTTTGAAGTTTCTGAAATCTTTAAGCACTTGGCTGGTCCCTATACACCACAGGTCTTCTCCCTCAAAGAGGGCACCTGGCCAAGAGAAAGGAATTGGAGCTCCTCTCTTGGCTGAGCCCATAAAACAATCAGATTGCTCCGCAGCCTGCCATCTGAAACGTGAGCCGAGCTAAAAGTACAGATAATGCAGCATGTTCCAAGGAGATTAGAATATCCCAGTGGGATTTCGGGTGAATGGAGAGGGAGAGTGAGCAAGTCCTCCACACACAGGGTAACCCTCTCTTCTCCAGACTGCATCGTCCTTGGGGAAGGCTACGGGCATAGGCCTCTGCTCCCTCTCTTGCTCACTCTCACTTTGATTGGTGAAATGTTACAGTTTACAGCTGGCCTTTCTTCATGAAGCTCTTTCCTTGTTCTCTTCGGTACCACTTGGTAGCTTGCATCAGTACTTATCATCGTCTTGGCCTTGATAATCCTGGATCCCAAGGTAGCCTCACAGGGCAGGCAAACCCCAAGGCTTATGCTGCTGCTGCTGCTGCTAAGTTGCTTCAGTCTCTGTGCGACCCCATAGATGGCAGCCCACCAGGCTCTCCCGTCCCTGGAATTCTCCAGGCAAGAACACGGGAGTGGGTTGCCATCTCTTGTTAATTTCCCCCAAAGTTAGGTTTCTTCCCCACCTCCCACCTTTCACAGGGTTTTCAGCTCTTTTGGTACTTTCCAAGAGAATGTGTGGGCTCCAGCTACTTTTCCATGAGGAGGCCCTGGACAACCCAGCTCAGAGCCCAGAGTGAGCATCCATATTGAAGAGAAAGTAGACTATGTGTTTGAAGCTTAATTCTCAGAAGATCTGAGCCAAGATAGGCTTTATTCTTTCACACTTGTTCAAACTTGAAGAAGTTAAAAAAGTTGAGGTGATTGGATTCACCCAACTCCAATGTCAATTTATTAAGGTTTTTTTTTTGTTTTTTTTTACTTTCTTGGCCTCTGCTTGTTATCCTTTCTACCATGTCCAAGAAGCTCAAAGTTAGCCTTCCACTGGGCCAGCAGCACTATGATGAAATCTGTGTACCTGGTAGGAATGATAGTATATGAAGCAGCTTGCAGATAGGGCTGGGTGAGGCAAATTTGGTGTGAGTGAAGGTATGGCAGGGCCAAGCCTACCTGTGTGTCCCACACCTCCAGTAATCAATTTCCTGTAACAAAAGCTGGATAGACAACGAAACTGATGAAGTTCCAGCTGTCAGTGAAAGAGGGAAAGTGTTCCTGCCTATTTTGTGAGTTTATAGAATTCTGAACCTTTAGTTTATCCAGCTTCAGTCCTTGTCATTCTTTAGTAGGGGGAGTTGTGAGGACCATACCAGTTGTCAATGAGTGGTTTCTTGTTGGGGGAAGAGCAGGAAATGCCACGATGTCTCTGCCAAGTGTTGTTCAGTTGCTGTCTTGTCTGACTCTTCGTGACCCCATAAACTGCAGCACAACAGGCTTCCTGGTCCATCACTATCTCCCTGAGCTTGCTCAAACACATGTCCATTGAGTCAGTGATGCCATCCAACCATCTCATCCTCTGTTGTCCCCTTCTCCTGCCTTCAATCTTTGCCAGCATCAGGGTGTTTTCCAATGAGCCCACTCTTTGCACCAGGTGGCCAAAGTATTGGAGCTTCAGCTTCAGCATGAGTCCTTCCAATGAATATTCAGGGATGATTTCCTGAATTAAATGCACTGATTTAATTATCAAATTACTGATCTCCTGAAAAGATCGCTGGTTGATCTCACCCAGCTACGATGTGCCTGATCAGAGCCCCTCCTGTCTCGTTTGGATGTTTTTGTTGATGGTGAGCTTCCAGTACCCACAGGCAGCCAAGTTCATGAGCGTAATACTATTTCTTTGGACTTTTCTGATTATCAGAAATGTGTGATGATGTGGTCTGAATGCCTACTGAATTGATAGCTGTCTCTTGAAAAATATCAGGATCTCATGGTCCCCATTATTTTTTCTAGGAATTCTCAAGGAAAATTTTCGTCCCCCAAACACATATGACTTCGTCCAGCTGCCCAGGCTCAGAACAGTAGCTGCCGTAGGAGTTATAGGACACTGCGCATCCTCCAGGGCCTCAACCGCTCCAGGTTGCTGGCTGTTCTCGCGCTCTTTCTCTCCTGATTCTCCGTGAATCGAAACGTCTGCTTTCCCATAGCTCCCAGGAGAGATTTCCCTCAACATCCACAGTCTGCAATCCCAACCTCACTCCCAACATGGGGATGGAAAGATTTAATTTTATCCCTCCAGAGAAAGCTACAAGATACCCTGACCAAATCAATCCCCCTTAATGCCATGAGAGAAGGCTTCTAATAGTTAACATTGCTTGCATGAGCACGCACACAGGTGTGCGTACACACACCCTATTTCAATATGAAGCATTTGGATTAATTCTTTGCCTTAGGTCAGTTTTCCTAGAAGCAGACCCTGAGATCATAATTCAAATGCAAGTGATTTATTAAGGAAGTGTTCCCAGGAGAATTTGGAAAAGCAGTGAGGGAGGCAAGATAAGGAAGGGGAAGAAGGCGAGCGAGGGTGCAATTTCAGGCAAAGTCCAGCCTCAGACTGTTCCCACAGGAGACTCTGGAGTGGAAATTACACCTGAGCTCAGCCACACTCAAGGCCAGGGAGCTGAGTGTTCAGACTGTTCACTCCAATCAGTCATTGGCAAAGGGCCACCCCAGCAGGTTGCAAACTCCCAGGTATTTCTGTCAGGGGACGCACACTGACCGTATCCGCCCACCCTGGCCAGGCACCAGAGTAACCATTTTTGTGAGTCATTTTCCGACAGTAGGTCCTGGTAAGGAACGCAGAACTAATAAGCCACCACTAACAGGAAGAGTTTAGGAAAAGTCAAAAGGAGACACCATATGTCTGACCACCTCCCAGAATCCTGCTCACTGGCATCCATCTTGGCTGAACAATGTGTGCACCACCAGGAAGAACTCTAAGTGAGAACAGTTGGTCAAAGGCAATCCAGAAACTAATCCCATCACCATAAAACCTGAGATTGCGAGCCACGAGGCAAAGCAGCTCTCCTGGGCTCCCTTCCCCTACTGTTCCCCACCTGGGCGCCCCTTCCCGATAACATCTCTTCCTTTGTGTGTCTCCTCAGACAGTTCGTTTCTGAATGTTAGACAGGAGTCCAGTCTCGGGCCTTGGAAGTGGGGTCCCCCTTCCTGCAACATTTCCAGCTCTCAGAGCTGTTGGGTACAGTGGCTCCAGCAGCCAAGGGTAGCATCTGTTAGAAACAAAGACACCAGAAGCCAGGGAAAGGTGCATGGAAATGTAAAAGGGGTCTGACAGGTTCTGGATAGAGCATCCACATGTCTACTCATTCACCCACATCACCCCCAGGGAGTCTGCTTGGCTCTAGACTTTATATGCTGCTAACATAGCTCAGAATCTGGACTATAAAAAAATGGTCAGCAAACACTGACCAGGGTAGGGTGGAACGGGGAAGGTTCTGCCCCATCACACACCCCACTGAGTGGATACAATGCAGTCTAGGCCCACACTGACTTTCTGGTGTACATTCGCCAGATGATGGATACTGTTCAAATAAATCTTTGGAAATCATTTTATAGAGGCCGCTGTGAAGTCTTGTTTGCTGAGCCTCTGTGTGTGTATGAGCTTGGTCATGTCCCCCCTTTTGCTAGAGCCTTTTATTCAGCTGCCCATCAAGACCAGTCAAATCAACTCCCAAGATGATAAAGACTTTTACAGGCAAATCCAGAGCATGTCTCCCAGTTCCGCATTTGCTGGCATCTCTTGGAAAACACACTTGTGTCTATGCAAAATCAGCCACATAAAACTCCTCTGCGAAGATAAACACAAACTCAAATCAAGCTGCTTTTACTTTCCTTACAGTAAACAAACCAAAAGCTAGACAGCTCTCACATTAAGTCTTTATCTTGGTGGGTGTATTTATATTTAGTTTTCCAATAATAATTACTAGAACCCTGGCGCTGTATCATTTTATGCCCAAGAACCTACAACGGGACAAAGCAATCTCAAGTCACTACCATTTCAGTTTTCACCAGAGTTTTAATAACCCAACATTAGGTTCTATTGTTTTTGTTTTTTTTTACTCTCCTTTGTTTTTCTCCCTTGAGTAAATAAAAGCATATGTTCTGTTCCCCCTTCTCTTTATGTCACCTTAAAAAGCAGGAGAGAGAAAACCCCGAAGAGCAAAGCTCTTAAGTCAAACCAGTCTGTGCGAGTTAGCTTCTCATGTCTCTTAACAGAATTCATCCTGCTTCCTCTGACACCCACACTAATCCCTGGCACATGGTGGTAGGCATTATGAAAGGGTGGCTTCCAGTCTCTCTCCCCTTCCCTTTCTGTGACTCTGGCCCTACCAAAGTCCTCCCCCTTGGCTCTCTCCCAGCCCCCGAGTCTTGCCTTGAGAACTTATTTTCCTGCTCGTCTGCTTGTCCGCTGCCCTCACCGAGACACAGGTGTGAAACCACGTTTCCAAACATTTACTCTGTACCAGGTAGCATCTACCATGCATCCTCTTATTTTAATCCTCACAGACTCCCCTGTGAAGTAAAATCGTTTCCCCCATTTTAGATACAAGAAAACCGAGGTATGAAGGATTTCGATGGCTGTTCTAAGATCATACAGTGAGGGAGGGTGCGGAACCTGAAGCACCATCTAAGTCCAGTCATTCCAGTCCTGCGCCGTCTCTGCTCCCCGGAATTGGCTCTGGGTCCTCAACCCCCATGTGAACACTGAGGAATGTTAAGTATTTCTGAGACTCCACATTCATAATCCAGTTATAAAAAACTCTGATTTTAAGCACATGAAAATCTATTTTAAAAAAATCAACAGCATACACTTGGGAAAAGAGAAGTGATATCTCCCTTCATTCCGAAATGCCTATAACTCACCAGCATTATTGTCAGCCTGGAGAGAGACCGAAAGAACTCTTGTTTATGACTTTGACGGAATGATTTTGCAACACACATTTTTAAAAATACTTTTAATATATGGTTCAATCAAACAACAATCCCTATGGCTTGCAACTCAAAATGTCACAGTGGTGAAATACTCGTTAGTCACTTGCTGTAAGTTCCGTGGAATGTGCTGGGACACGGAGTCTGTGAAAGCAAACAGCTTCGTTGAGCTGTCAGACCACATAATGTACAGCCTCACACTACGACACTGTCATCAGGAGGACAGCTTAGACTGTGTGCTTCACAAACCGAGAAACTGGTTTCTAGAAGCCTGGCTTTTCACTGAACGCTCTTTAAAGCCGAGTTAATACGTTTCCTACTGTTTTGACAACGACATGTGAGTCACGCATGTGGTTTCGAGATTCCTAAACTGGGACTGTGTGGCTGCTGATGTAATCAGAAGTAACCTTTGGGTCTTTGAGACGAGAAGCTTCGGGAGGAAAACTGCCCAGCAGAGATAATTGCCGATTTCCCTGAGCACTATCACCAGCATTCCAGCATTTAGGTCTCCTTGCGAAATTGTTCATTAATAGCCTATTTTCATTTGGAAAATGTCTTTACTACCAAGGCAAGGATTTCCAGGATATTGCCCACAAGCTCATCTTGACCCACTGTCTGGAGGTAGCTTGTTGTAGGGGTAAAGAACCTGAAGTTGAGTGTCAGGCAGATTGACATGTAAATTCCAACTCTGCCACTCACCAGCTGTGTGATTTCAGATAGGTTACTTAACTTATCTGAGCCTTGATTCTTTAATCTGGAAAGCACGGAAATTATTTCTATCTCACAACATAGTGAGAATAACATTGGAGATAGAATAGCATCTGATAATGAACCAACTAATCAAAAAATACCCTGATGTGGGAAAGACTGAAGGCAAAAGGAGAAAGGGGTGGCAGAGGATGAGATGGTTAGATAGCATCACTGACTTAATGAACATCTAAGCAATTTCTAGGAGCCTGGTGTGCTGCAGTCCATGGGGTCACAGACACGACTACGTGGCTGAACAACACGACAACAGAACTATAGGACACAACACAGACAACCAGGTATTCTGACCCAGTCTTGCCCCCAGGTAACCAGGCTTGATTAATCCTCTGAATCCTGAGCCCTGCATGGCCAAGATGGGAACCGGCACTAGTCCTGGGCCCTCCCGACGCTTGTTTCTCTCCCCAGTCTCCTAACCACAGGATTCATTCAGACAATCCCCAGGCCTTCACAGGAAGCAAGTGGAAGATGAGAATAAGACAGGGAATGAAGGTGGTGGTGTTGAGCCAGATCTTGCGAGAACAATCTTTCCTACGGGAATGCCATCTGTCAGTCATTAAGATCACAAAGCAGCAGGAGTATGTGATTGAGAATTCTGACCTTCAGAATTTCTGTAGGCAGCCTCTTTGCTTTATAATAAGAAGGAGGATGTCAGCTGTGCAAGAGGAATACCATGAAAATGCTGAAGTTTCATGTGGGGCAGAGATCGTGGTGGAGGAGAAATCATAAGTCTTCTGAGAGCTATGGGTGACTCATTAAGCAGGAAAGAGGAGGATCCTCGGAAGGTAGTTACAATCATCCAGAAGAAGGGAGCATGAAGGATTTGCTCCGCTAACCACATTGTAGCACTTGCATCCTCAGTCTTCTTCCAGTTCAAAAGCTTTTCCATATATACTGTGTATTTTGAGCCTCACCCCAGCACTATGAGTCAGGAATCTTTTGAGAGATGAGAAATCTGAGGCACGGAAGCCCCGTCTGAGCTAGAATTCTCTGCGAGATCACATTGGAGAAAGAGCCACGTGTTGCCTCAGTGGAATGGGTGTCCCTTGGTTTGTATTTCTTAATTGCATCACGAACTTGGATTATATCCTGAAGATCTGGGGAAGGGCAAAGGCTGTTATCCAGTTTATAAGGTTTTTTTTTTTTTTTTCAATGTTCTAGTGGTTCTATTCCAAAAGAAGTAAGAAGGGAAAAATGCAAAAAATGATATGCTGCCTTAAAATTCTGTAGTGAAACCCAAGAACATGGAGTGGCTATGCTCTTAAAAGTTTATAAAAAAAAAAAGAAAAAGAAAAAAGTCTTTAAGAAGCAGTAAGCATTTTTATCTTATCAAAGTCTGATATGCAAATGAGAAATCACTTCCTCTTTCTAACAAAAATTACAATCATACTTTCTTGTCATATTCCAGGCAGCATGGTAAGTATGTTACATTCATTATCCCCTCAACCCAATGGGACAGATATGACTATTTCTAAGAGGAGACTTAGAGCAGTTATGGACATCTAGTTCATACGTGGCAGAACCAGGATGTAAATACATTCTGAGGCTCTAAAGCCAGAACGTGTGCTCTTAGTCTTAACTGCCACCTTCCAGAAACTGTACTGGCAGATCCCACACATAAATGTGGGATGTGAATTATGGAAGGAAAAAAAAAAGTCTCACAAGGGAGGAATTATAACTCTAAATTCTCAGATAAGCGGATTCAAGTTCAAAAGTCTTCGACTTCTCCACGGCCACACAATTGGTCAGGGGAGGAGGCGTCAAGATTCAGATGCAGAACTTTGATTTTGTGCCAAGGGCTGTTTCTGTCCTCACACCTGGCATTGTATCTCTTGATGAGAAAAAAAAACTGGGTTAGTGCAGTTCCTTCATAGGAAGAAATTGTTGAATTGTACAGAGACTTACAGCAAGTGGGACCACCCCACTTGCTTCCAAAATGCTCAGCGACTCAGTCACCAGCCAATATTCATAGAGCCTCTGGAGTGTCAGGCATTGTCAAGTGCCTTGGAATACAGGACGAGCACAGAGCAGAAGACCGGGCTCTAGCTCACGGTGCTTAAGGTCTCCAAAATACCTTCATTTCCAGACACACTTTCCCAATACTGATGGAAAAGGCATCTATCTCTAAATCTCAGTGATTTTCTCCTGACTTCCCCTCTGAAACCCCCATGCCCTTTGACATAGTCTAGCTGCTTGAGGGGGACTGCTTCGAGCTGTAATCACAGGGGAGCTGACTGTAGTGCAGGCACGCTTGTGCGTGCTAAATTGCTTCAGTCCCACTCGGTGCGACCCTATGGACAGTAGACTGCCAGGCTCCTCTGTCCGTGGGCTTCTCCAGGCTAGAATACTGGAGTGGGTTGCCATGTCCTCCTCCAGGCAGTCTTGACCTTTGTGCAAACACATTAGACCCCTCCTTTCCTAGCATGGCTTAGCAGCTCGTCCTGAGTGACTCTGGCTGCGGTCAACGCCAAGCAGCAATCTCAGAGCACAGACATGTGCCTTGATGTCATCCTGAGTACAGACACCTGCACAGCAACTCTCTTCGGACCTTCCTTGGGATGGCGTGCATTAGACCAGATGGTTTGCTGAGCCCTGTGGATGGACTGCCTATAGGAATCTTTGGCATTCCTGCTGCCTGGAAGAGCTACCAAAGGGAGAGTCCTCAGAGTGGAGATGAGAGGGCATCTGGTTTGTCTTCCCTGAATGCAGGGAAGGACTGGAAAGAAGCAATCAGCTGAGATGGTTTGGCCATTAGCAGTTTCCAGCTGACTTTGCCAGGCCCAGAAGAACTATGACCTAACCTCTGCTTCAAGGAGACTACAAACAAATGTAAACAATCAGTTTCCAAGGCCAGCATCCAGCTCCTGGTGTCTTGGTCCCCCTCTGCACTGTAATGTATGTCTCGGTATCCTGGTAACTGCTGGGAAAGGCTCTCAGCTGTGATGACCAGAACCGACTGTGATCTCAATAGAAGGCAAAGTCCACATGTATACCTCTTTTCACAGTTAACAAGATCCTGCTACTTCCCGTACCTCACTCCATACCTATAATAATATGGAAAGGCCAGATTTGCTGTTCTCATGTCAGTTATGTGGAGTTAGCAGCATAACTGGGGCTAGACACTAGGTCTAGCAACTAATGGAATGATTCTCCATCTTTTGCTTTATGATAAAATGAGATGACTAATATGATAGTAAGAACTTCCTTGAAAATTTCTGATGTGGGTTGCATATGAATACTATATAAATAATAAGTGCATACATAATACTTTTGAGGTAATAGTAGTGGTAAAGAACCCAACTGCCCAATGCAAGAGATGAAGGAGACAAGATCTTCCCAACCCAGGGATTGAACCCAGGTCTCCTGCACTGCAGGTGGATTCTTTATTGTCTGAGCCACCAGGGAAGCCCAAGAATACTGTAGTGAGTAGCCTATCCCTTCTCCAAGGGATCTTCTCAACTCAGGGGTTTAAGCCAGGTCTCCTGTATTGCAGGCAAATTCTTTACCAGCTGAGCTACCAGGGAAGCCAATATAAATAAATTAATAAATACTTCTGAAGTGACACTAATGGTAAAGAAACCACCTGGAAATGCAGGAGATGGAACAGATGAGTTTGATCCCTAGGTTGGGAAGATCCCCTGGAGGAAGTCATGGCAACCCACACCAGTATTCTTGCCTGGAGAATACCATGGACAGAGGGGCCTGGTGGGCTACGGTCCATAAGGTCACAAAGAGTTGGACATGACTGAAGCGACTTAGCACGCAGGCATGCATACATGATACATACATATATACAGCATTTAGCCTTTTACTTGGCACAAAATAGTCCCTCAGTAAGAAATACCTTTTTTTGGTTTGTTTAAACTAAGGCAGCAGAGTTGTTGGGCTATGATTTATGAAGTCAGGTGAACTTTGATATTATGACCCTGGCCAGGTTATTTAACCTCTCCAGATACGTACTAGTTTCTTTATCTGAAAATGGGAAAATAATTAAAACAAGAACCTTCCTAAGGTTTGAATGAGAGTTGTATAGATAAAAGATAGGCATTTTCTCCCTAACCATTCTTTTGGTAAGGCGGTATTGAGGGGAACTCTGTCTCCTTCTTTGGCTATGTATATCGTTCCTGAAAGATGGAAGAATGTACTCAGTTCTTAAGTTTATAACTGTTCTCTGAGATGTTATAATGAAAATATTTACATTCACAAACAGGAAACCCTTTGCTGTCATGCTAAGCATGAACATTGTACTATTTTGTAAAGATCCCAGTGGTCTCAGACTCTCCCAGAGTCTCCCAATCTCAATGGTCATTTTTGTGACATCTATGTTTCACCCCCATTGGAGATCCTGGCACTTCTAAGGATGCCGGGTAAGTTCTTGGCATTTGTGAGACTTGCCACAGCATGTCCCACTTCCCCAGGCTCTGCAATGATAACCTTTGCTCACTTTGTAGACCCAGTTGTGTCTCCTTCTCCAGCCCAGATACTAACTTCCTTCAGTAAGTTCCTCAAACAAATGTCTGGAGGTGGAAGTAGGCAGGAGGGCAGGCCTACAACACAAAGGCCTTTAAGAACTCTGTTAAGAGGAGGGAAATTGGAAAAAGATGCCTTTTTCCAATCTATTAAATGGAAACACAAATTAATATCCCAATATGTTTTCCAGCTGATTAAAATTTAAAAAATGAAGAGGAGGAGGAAAAGGGGAGAAGGAAAGAGAGGGAGAAATAATATATGTAGTGTCAAGTATGGTACAGCATGTCATAAACACTTAGTAAATGGTGGTATAACTACTGTCGTATTGCAGTTTTATGTTACTAGGACAGCCTTGTAATACTTTAGCATTTTCTCTCTGTGCTTTGCTAAAATAGGGGCTTCAGGGTGAAAAACTGATATAGAAAAAGCACTTTGTCAGATGGACAATGACCAGATTCTCCAAAATGAACAGAAATGAGATCATGAAATCTCATCTGAGCCTTTTCTCGCTAACCTCTCCTTACTTTCCTAATGTAGTTTGGCTTGGCTCAAGAAAGGGGATTTGGCATACACTGATGTTGGGCAATATCATCTATGTAAGTATCATAAATAAAATGTGAGCAAATCCAAACCAGCAGTACTTTAAAGGAATAATGCACTCTGACTAAGCAGGATTCACTTCAGAAATGCAAGGATGGTTCAATACTGAAAATGTTGATAACTGCATTACATCATTCATCAGATGGTATAAAAGAAAAAAACCATGATCATCTTGATGAAATTTACCATACTGTCCTTATTAAAGTCGAAATAATACAGAAAGAGTAGAAGGATAATTCTTACATGGTAAAGAATACAAGAAGTCAAACTGAACATCGGGTACATTACATCAAACTTAGGAACAAAATACAGATGTCCACTATTATCTCTTATGATTTAACATTGTTCTAGAAATATGTCAGTGAAATAAAGTACAAAGAGGCAAATTTATTAAAAAGGAGATTCAAAAAGCAGTTATTAAACTCTGTTTCTTAACCCCAAAAGAAAAAATAAGCACGAAAGCTAAGCAGTTATTAGAGTTTAGAAAAATTACTTGTGCTCAGTTGTTTCAGTCGTGTCCAACTCTCTGTGACTATGAACTGTTGCTCACCAGGCTCCTCTGTCCATGGGGTTCTCCAGGCAATACTGGAATGGACAGCCATTCCCTCCTCCAGGAGATCTTCCCGACGCAAGGATTGAATCCATGTCTCCTGAGTCTGCTGTATTGCAGGCAGATTCCTTCCCTGCTGAGCCACCAAATAAATATATGCAAGTGAATATATTCAAATCAATAACTTCTCTATATAACTATAGTAGATAATTGAAATACTAATAGGAAGAAGGGTAAATTAATTTTGTAAACGAAATGATGTAAACCATCTAAAAATAGACTTAATGTACTATAAACAAAAAGTAGGTCAATATTCATAGAGACCTAAATGTAAGAGCTATAATTTTATAACCCTTAGGAAGAATATAGGAATACATTTAAATTACAGTGTGTTAGGAAAAACCTTTTCATATAGTAACCAAAAGCACAAATAGCAGTAGAAAATATAAATTAATTAGATTTGATCAAAATTTAAAACTTTTGTACTTCAAAGAACATTATCAACGAAGTGAACATAATCCCAAAATATGAAGAACATAGTTATAACTCATACATCTGGCAAGGGATTCATAACTAGAATGTATGAAAAACTCTTACAACAATAAAATGAAAACCCAGTTTAAAAAGGGACAGATGATCTGAATAGACATTTCTCTAAAGAAGTTATATAAATAATCTAAGCACATGGAAAAATGCTCAGCATAGTCAGCAATTAGGGATATGCAAATCAAAACCACACTGAAATACCGCTTCCACACCCACCAAGATGGTGATGCGTGAGAACTAATTACTCAATTACCATATCAGGGAAATGTCAACAAATAATGCTTAGCTCAATATACGTCTAAAAATGATATTTCAAGAAGTAGCATTCATTTCTCTTTCTAATTGTTAGGCTATAGGAATGCAAGAAATTTCTGTGTATTAAATCTGTATCCTGCAACTTTACCAGATTAATTGATTAGTTCTAATAGTTTTCTGGTGGCTTCTTTAGGTTTTTCTAGGTGTATTATTATGTCATCTCCAAACACATAGCACAGTTTTATGTAGTAGGGACTCCATTAATAATATATGCATGAACTTGCAAGAATTTCTTGACCACAAGTCCTTTTCTAGGAACTGTGTTCAGTGCAAAGGGGAAGAGATGTGAAATAAAGGAAAGAGGCAGTATTTGTCCTCAGGATTGAATTGTTGGTATGATTTTGATATTTATCTCTAGGGATGACATGAGAAAAGGCGCAGAGGTGAAAAGGAGCAACTGAGTTTAGAGATCAGTAAGTTAGTTCAGTAAGTTAGTTCCGATTGGCTGAAGGTGAGAGGCTGGAGATTGAAAGAATTGCAGGAGTCCTTGAGTGTCAGACCACAGAACTGGACTAAATGTGACCTGCAGGAGACAGCCTACAGCCTTTCTATATTTGAGTGCAAAACTCGGACATGAATCAGAGGCAGACTTTGTGAAGATCATTTTGACTTCCATGTTGAAGGATGGATTAGAGTAGAGAGGGCCTTGAGCAAGTAGAACAATTAAGGGGTTATCATATAAGCCCATGGCTGGTGCAACCAACCAAGAGGAAAGATAGGTCCGAAGAATGTTATGCTTCACAGAGATCAAAGAGAACAGAGCCTCTCAGTAAAGCCACTGGGCAATTATGGTGACATGCCAAATACATAGATTGATGAGGTACAACAGGAAGTTGGTTAGAAGATCCCCAAACCCTCCTTAAATACAAGATTCACCCTGAAGTCCTACTCCTCTCAGTCTTGCTAGATTACATATATACTATTTACATTAAAAGGTAAATTATAAGCCAGAACTTTCCCTTGGCAGTGTGATTCAGTAAAACAATACCCTTTGGACAGACAAGTCCTAGCTCTGATTCAATAATGTCATGCTGCTGCTAAGTCACTTCAGTCGTGTCTGACTCTGTGTGACCCCATAGATGGCAGCCCACCAGGCTCCCATGAGTTAGGGTGAATTGCTTAAATAAACCTGAGTATCAGTTTCCATTTCACTAAAGCAGGCATAATAACTTTTACTATTTAGGATTACAGTCCATGGGAACACAAAGAATGGAACATGACTGAGAACACACACATAAACACACACACACACACACACACACACACACACACACACACAACTTCAGTGTTCAGTTCAGTTCAGTCACTCAGTCATGTCTAACTCTTTAAGACCCCATGAACCGCAGCACGCCAGGCCTCCTTGTCCATCACCAGCTCCCGGAGTACACACAAACCCATGTCCATTGTGTCAGTGATGCCATCCAACCATCTCATCCTCTTTTGTCCCCTTCTCCTCCAGCCCTCAATCTTTCCCAGCATCAAGGTCTTTTCAAATGAGTCAGCTCTTCGCATCAGGTGGCCAAAGGATTGGAGTTTCAGCTTCAACATTAGTCCTTTCGATGAACACTCAGGACTGATCTCCTTTAAGATGGACTGGTGAGATCTCCTTGTAGTCCAAGGGACTCTCAAGAGTCTTCTCCAACACCACGGTTCAAAAGCCTCAATTCTTTGGTGCTCAGCTTTCTTTATAGTCCAACTCTCACATCCATACATGACTACTGGAAAAACTATAGCCTTGACTAGATGGACCTTTGTTGGCAAAGTAATGTCTCTGCTTTTTTATGCTGTCTAGGCTGGTCATAACTTTCCTTCCAAGGAGCAAGCATCTTTTAATTTCATGACTGCAATCACCATCCACGGTGATTTTGGAGCCCAGAAAATGCAGTGTGGATGAGTGATAATACATGGAGAGCCTGGCTCAGACTGTCTAGGCCACAAATGCAGTGATATACCCAGCCTGCAGCCCTCCAACAGTGCTCCACATGAGTCCTCATGCTCCCTGCAGTTGAAATCTGTTGCTTTGTGTCCATTTTTCTCAGGGAAGATATAAAGATGTTATTGTGGCCTTTTCTCAATATACAGCTTTTTAAGTCTACAAGCCTCGTCTCTGCCTCTCTCTTGACATTCTACCTTATTTAATTATACAGTTAGCAGACCTAAACCTGTAGCTTCTCTAACCCAGATGATACTTGCATAAGCTCAGAAGCCTGCTAAAATATGAACCCCCTGCTGCCAGGGATGCCAGTCAGCTGACACTGTCTAGTCCCTCCTCTGAAGTTGCCCAGGCTTTCCTAGAATAGTGCCTCTCGTGGTGCATTCAGACAAGCAGTGCCCAGGATTCCCCTGCTGGAGCCTGTCAGTCTATCACTGCTTGTCTTCCAAGGATGAACAGTAAGTGATCAATGGTGGTTTCCTACCATTTGTCAGGCCAACTCATGCATGTCCCTGTTAGTTTGAGAAGAACCGGGCTGAACAACAGATTGGCCCTTGACAGACAATGTGGCAATGAGTCAGGGCAAAAAGCAGAACAGAGCCATGGCGAACTTTAGTTACCAGAATGGCATCTGCCATTCAACAAACATTTATCAAGCTATTCTCCGGGCTGCTGTTTTCTCACATGTCATCTCACCAAATCCTCTTTTACCCCATGAATAGGCTTTATCTCCTAGTTGCTGGGCTTCCCAGGTGGTGCTAGTGGTTAAAAAACCCACTGGCCAATGCAAGAGACATAAGAGATGCAGATTTGATCCCTGGGTCAGGAAGACCCCCTGGAAAGGGCATGGCAGCCCACTTTAGTATTCTCGCCTGGACAAAGGCAGTATTCACCACGGACAGAGGAGCCTGGTGGGCTGCAGTCCATGGGGTCTCAGAGAGTCAGACATGACCGAGTGACTATCACTTTCAGATGAGGAAAAGCCCAGAGATGTTAGGTGACCCTCTGCAAGACCCCCCAGCTAGTAACTGCTTGAGGAAGAATTTGAACAAGTGTCTCCAGGTAAGTTGTTTCTTCCATGTCATAGCAACACCTGCTTCAAGCAGGCAGGGTATTAATGGATCCTTTGGAGTAGGCAATGGCATCTCACTCCAGTATTCTTATCTGCAAACTCCCATGGACGGAGGAGCCTGGTGGGCTAAAGAAGGGGACATGGCCTCGACACAACTTGGAGAAGAGCAGAGGATGTATCTGACCAGGGTCAGTGCAACATGGGTAAACGCAAGTGCGACTGTCAGCTCCTGCTTCCCCAGGCTGCCTCTCCAGCCACCCACGAAGCCTTCAGCTTACAAGTTCAGCCCTACCCTGCCTACTTGGCAATTTTGTTCATAATTGAGGAGATGGTACAATAGCAAGTTCGCTCTGAGAGGATTCCTGCCACTGGTCACTGCCGACAATGACTGGTGTCTGGTGAGCCTGGCTGCAGCCACTAGGCATTGCTGTGCCCCTGGGATGCTTACAGCACACCCCCATCTAGGACAACCGATGCCCACTGACACCCCAGGCAACGCCCCCACTCCTGAGCCCCATTTCTCGCTTGGACAAATGACTCGTCTGAGACCTTAGACCTCTTGCCTGGGGTCCCAAGGACGTATCTCTTTCCAGTTGCCTTCTTTCTGAAGACTGGGCTCTTCCCACCACCCTCGACCTCTTGTCAATAAATGGAGATACGTCCTAAACCAGGCGGACCTGGAGTCACATGCAGGTTGGAGGAAAGAGGACACCTGGCTCAGGGCTCGCCTCTGCAGACCCTGCCCATACATAGCTCTCAGTGTATGCGCAGCTCAAGCCCAGAACAGGGCTCACAGACAGGTGTCCCTTTAAGGTGGTGAATGACACAAAGTCGGGCTGCCCCCCCAAACAGAGGACTTGTGAAAGATCCTCAGGGAAGTGAGGAGGATCCAGGAACTAGCAGCCGCTCTGCAGGCCTCAGGGAGAGCAGTGCCCATGATGCCTCGTGGGCCAAGAAACAGCAGCAGCCTGAATTTTTGTCCTCCTAGGAACGGCCTCTGGGTTCCCTGCGCTGGTGCCCCTCTTCCCGTACTGCCCTTCTGCTTCTCCTCTAGCTTCAGCTGCTTCTCCCTTTCCTCACAGCCTTCTGCATTGTTTCTACCCCTTTTCTCTGAATTTTCTCTAAATGTCGTATTCCCAACTTCTCTAGAGAGATCCTGCTTGTGTCCCTTTGTCAGCATATAATATAAAATATTCCTGTAGGGCAGATGTGCAAGCCAGATTCCCAGGGCTCCTGCTCACTGCCTGAGGTCTAGATTCCAGCCAGAGTGACTCTTTGGTCTAGTAAGTTATCAGTGTGGTAGGGAGGTTACAGGACACAGAACATAACCAGTTATACCCAAGGCGCCGTAGCACTATAGGCAGTTAACATCAGCCCCCACATTCACGCCCATCATTCACAGCTCATCAAAGATTAGCCCTATCTCACCTTTTTGTCAGTTACCCAGCCAAAGGATCCCAAAGAATCCCTGAGATCCCAGCAGGCCTTGCAGTCTGGCCCAGTAAAATGACCACAAGATCATTCACATGAAGTAGTCCCCTCTTTGTTGTGGGAGGGACCCACTGCTAAGAGACAGAAGAAGCCATCTGGCTTTTGTCAATTACTGCCCTTCTTTCTGGTTCATCAGGATCCCAATTTCCTGTTTTTTTCACCAAGCTTTTTGTCCATCTCCTACAAAGAAATAAACCTGATTTCTCATGAACTCATTTAGTCTTGGCTTCAATTGTTTTCCCAAGTAACTCACTCCACATGTGTATCCCTCTTGCCTGATTCAGCTTTCCTGGAGGATCTGTCTGTTTGTTCTTCAGCAAACATTACGTAGCTCAACCAACAAGCCCGGTGCTGCCCTGTGATCTGGGAGCACTTGATTGCCAGCCTCATCAAAAGCATTTTCGTTGCAGGCAGCACCACCACATACTTAGCGTTGACTCCGAGGCAGACACCAGGACAGGCTCCTTCTAACCATGCGTTGTCTAATCTGTGTCATCCTGACACGGTGACTCTGGGGAGCAGCTGCTCTTATGTCTCCATTTCATGGAGAGAAAATTGAGTCTTAGAGAAGTTGCATGAAATTAATTAGATCAACCTGAGCTCTTGGAATTTCCAGGTAACCCACTACGAGGAGACGGTAGACTGCCCTATAGCTTGAATCTGCTTATTGATTTGAATATGATCTGAGTGCTTTTTCTATACCAACTTCTATTCAGAAACTACAACACGGTTTCTTCCATAACAATAAGTGAGGTCACAAGGTCCTCCGTGGCCCCTGCCACCCAAGCAGCAGCACATACAGTGCCCACACAGGCCATGCGAGTGAACACGCTAACTCTTCATTGGCCTTTTTATAATCCCATGGAAATGATGCTCCATATTTGTCTGGCGCCTCATAGATTATCCTGCTCTTATGATTAGATTGCCCTTACATATCTTGTATCTTTACCACAATAACTGTGTGTGCTCCTTAGGGACAGATATCATTATCTCCATTCATTGCTTCCCTGAATTTATGGACATATCTATTGCTGCATTAATTCAATGAATATTTATTAACTACCCTGTGCAAGGCTCCCTATGCAAGGCTCCCTGCTAATCACTAGAGGCACACGATGTGAATAGAACTTATCTAACTTCAAGAAACACAGTCTACCGGTGGGTGTGTGCGTGCTCAGTTGCTCAGTCATGTCTGACTCAACCACACTGACTATAGCCCACCAGGCTCCACTGTCTGTGGGATTTCCCAAGCAAGCGTATCATTTTCTCCTCCAGGGGATCTTCCTGATCCAGGGATTAAACTCGCATCTCCTGGGTCTCCTGTATTGGCAGGGGGAATCCTTACCACTGAGCCACTTGGGAGCCCCTCTACTGATCGATACAGTTCCCCAAAGAGGCAGGAACTTCTAGAGTAATGAGTGCTCTCACTAAAGAGCAGTAACAGAGAGCAAGGAGCTGTGCCCATGTGATGAGGATGGTTTCCGAAAGCAAGGAGAATCAGAGTACACATGGGATGCCAGGATGTCAGGGTAAGGGGTCTGGACTTTATCCTGAGGGTTATAGACATAGGTTCAGGGCAGTGAGAGAAGTCGTCTGAGCTGGAGGGAGTCACTATTGCACTCTTGTCCTTTCATAAAGGGACGAAGTAATCCAGAAAATCCTCCAGATGCACAGGCTGGAAGCTGTGCATCTGTGGAAGCAATAGCATGGTTTGTCAGAAGAGTCAGATGAGAAGGAGAGGAAAATAGCATTTAGGGAGGCTGCTGTGAGCTAGTGTGCTTCATCTATGGACGTGGCTTTAATTCCATGTTAGAAATAAGGGGGCTTCCCTGGTGGCTCAGATGGTAAAGAGTCTGCCTGCAATGCAAGAGATCCTGATTCAGTCCCTGGGTCAGGAAGATCCCCTGGAGAAGGAAATGAGTGCCCACTCCAGTATTCTTGCCTGGAGAATCCCAAGGACAGAGAAGCCTGATGGGCTACAGGCTGTGGGGTTGAAAAGAGTTGGACATAATTGAACAACTAACACTTTCACTTTTTCACTAGAAATAAGGAGAGATCCAGGAAATCTGGTTTCAGGTCTGAGTCTCACTTCTGGCCATGAGACCTCAGGCAAATCGCTTTACTGCTCTCTGAAACAGTTTCATTCTCGGTGAAACAAGGAGAGAACTGGGGCTTACGGAAGGTAGTACTTGAAACATGGCATCAGGCGTTCTAAAGACAGTACACATGCAAGGCTTTTTATTTGCTTGCTTGTTTGCTTGGTTAGGGAATGCTGACCCCAAACCTCAGAGCATCCCTTGGCCCACTGTAAGATAAGAAGGCTGACAGTGTACAGAAATGAGGCATGAAGGGGTAGGGAGAGGAATAAGAAAACGGGCCTGAGTTACAGGTGAGATTCTGATCCCTACTCATGTTGTGAATAAGCTATGTCTCAGAGATATATGGGCTTCCATATATGAGATATATGGGAGATATGAAATAGATCTCATATCATACACACACACACAGAGAGATATGGGCTTCCCACATGGTTCTAGTGCTAAAGAACCTGCCTGCCAGTGCAGGAGACATAAGAGATGTGGGTTTGATCCCTGGGTTAGGAAGAGGCCCCAGAGGAGAGCATGACCCACTCCAGTATTCTTGCCTAGAGAATCCCATGGACAGAGGAGCCTGGTGGGCTATGGTCTGCTGCTGCTGCTGCTAAGTCACTTCAGTCGTGTCCGACTCTGTGTGACCCCATAGATGGCAGCCCACCAGGCTCCCCCGTCCCTGGGATTCTCCAGGCAAGAACACTGGAGTGGGTTGCCATTTCCTTCTCCAATGCATGAAAGTGAAAATTGAAAGGGAAATCGCTCAGTCGTGTCCGACTCTTTGCGACCCGTGGACCACAGCCTACCAGGCTCCTCTGGCCATGGGACTTTCCAGGCAAGAGTACTGGAGTGTGGTTCCATCGCCTTCTCCCAAGCTATGGTCTAAAGGGTCGCAAAGAGTCAGACACTACTGAAGCGACTTTATTCACACACACACACACACACACACAGAGGTATATGGGTATATCTCTTTATTGTGGTCAGATTCTCCAGCTATGAAAAGAGACTGTCCAGAAGTGTCTATGAGTCTGTTAGACAGGGGAGAAGGTAGTAGTTCTGCAGAGGTAAGTGGAGGAAAAAAAAAAAAAAAAGTCCTAGGCTTGCACACATTCCTTGCTCCTGGCCCAGCCCCATTTACATGATTTTAGAATGTCTTTCTGTTTCCTGAAGACAGGGAATTTCTTAGTAAAGGCTTCCAGGAAAGCTGAGGTCTCATTTCTCTTCACTTGGGGAAGGGAAAACCGCTGTTCCATTTCAAATAAAATATGAACCCCTTCCACCTTCTCAATTCCCTGTTTGAATGAACAGCATCACCAGGTGGCCAGCCCCCTCCAGCTGGTGTCCTAGCAACCATCCCAGTCCTCCCTCTCCCTTGTCTCCCACATCCAGTCGCCAGGTCCCCTGGATTCCACCTCCCTGACGGTTCTCCTAAACGGCACCTCCCCTCTCTTCTCAGCCCAAGCGATGTGGTTTCCTCCCTCTCTCTTTTTACCTGGCTTGTCACAGCGGTTACCCAAGTGGACTCCCTCTCCCTTCTCACCTTCCCACACACTCACACCATCGCGGAGAGCTCATAATCCCTCTGCGTGCCCCATCCCACACACGTGCAGCCCACCTTTCACTCCAGCCACTGCTAGAGGGGTACGAGGCACTGTTCTCGGCATCACATGGGGGCCTCCTCACTTAGGCTGGGCTTTATCTCAGCCCAGATCCTTGGGTACCTGCTCAGCACCCATGCCTGGGCACACCTGAACCTGCAAGGAAGTTAACATCTCACAGAGCAGCCCTTAACCAAGAGGAGAGGGAAGCAGGTAGATCAGTGACCCCATTTGCCAGATAGTTTTGAAGCCGCTTCTATGGGCTCCTTCCAAAGGCTGTGTAAGACGAGGGTCTTCGTGATCCTGAGGATGTCGGTCAGGGTGGAGGAAACAGGCCCTGGGCAGAGCAGGAGCTCCCAGTGCTGGAAGGTATTCCTGCAGGACTCACACAGTGGTGTGATTGTTCACGTGTTCTCTTCCTCGACATACCTAAGAGCTTTAGGGGGTCAGGGATGGAGTCTTACACATCTCTGTGATCCCCTCAAACCTAAGCCCAGTGTGGATTCCAGCACATCCCCCCAAAACCCTGAATTCCAAGCCTTCTTGCTGCTTCTATAGCTGTCTTTCCCTTTCTGTAACATAATGAGTTTTTCTTGTGGTCTTGCTTTAAATAATTGAATCCTCAAATAAGCATATGAGCTGCTATTGTCAAAGCTCGACATCCGGCACTGTGTAATGGCCCTCGCGTGTTTTCTGAGAGCCCCTGAGGGTCTCCAGGGCAGGGCCCTTGTCTCTTTTGCTTCAGCAGCCTCCTGCCCAGGGCAGGGCAGCTGGGACAGGCCCGTTAGGTGTGGCAGCCTGATGTTTTCCCCAGCGGGGCCTGGCTCCTGTGTCAGCCTCAGGGCTGACCTTCACATCTAGGACCTGCTTTGGGATCTGGCTTCTCCCAGGAGCCCAGGTTTATAAACAAAAAAACAAACAGAGCAAATAAAAACATCATCTCACTGGTGGGAGGGGGAGGAGCAGAGGCAGCAGGAGCTCAGCCCAACCTGAAGCAAGGGTGCGTGGGGTGAGGACCACTGCTTGCGTCAGGGATCCCTTCACTGGCATCCCCACCCCCACCTTCTCCTACCAACTGACCATGGTGAACTTCTGCCACCTCCCAGGCATTTAGGTGGCACCTCTGAATCCTGAAAGCAGGCACAGGGCAGCTGCTCAGTTGGATAAACAGAGCTGTTGAATTAGGTACCGTATATCCATCATCTCATTTAATACCCATAAATTGCCTGCGAGGTCAGGGTTACCAGCCCCACTTCACATATGAAGGCTGAAGCCCAGAAAGTTATATGTAATATGCTGAGAATCAGGAGCAAAAACGTGGAAAGAATCTGGACTTGTCTCCAGGTCATTTGCCCCTCAGTTCTGAGCTTGTCCCAGTCCACCCCATCGAGGAGGCATGACACCCTCAGAGCTGATGGCGAACTGCTCAATTTCCCTTCTCTCTGCCAGGGACACTTGTCAGGATGGAAGGGGAGACCATTAAGAAAGAAAGTCGGCTTGTGTTTTCTTTTTTTATTTATTGTTTTGGCTGTGTTGGCTCTTTATGGCTGCACACAGTCTCTCTCTAATTGCAACAACTAAGGGCTACTCTCTAGCTGTGATGACCAGGTTTCTCACTGCAGGGGCCTCTCGTGTTGCAGAGCACGGGCTCTCCAGCGCAGGCTCAGGAGTTGTGGCTCATGGGCTCAGTTGCCCTGCAGCATGTGGAGTCTTCCCACACCAGGGACTGAACCCGTGTCCTCTGCATTGGCAGGCGGATTCTCAACCACCGGACCCCCAGGGAAATCCCAGCTTGCGTTTTCTTGTGCATTCCCTCTGCTGTTTAGCTACAACAGGAAGAGCAGTTACCTGGGAGTCAAGGAACCCCGGGCTCCTATATGCGAGACAGCAAAAGAGACACAGATGTATAGTCTTTTAGATTCTGTGGGAGAAGGCAAGGGTGGGATGGTTTGAGAGAATATTGAAACATGTATATTATCATATGTGAAATAGATCTCCAGTCCAGGTTCAATGCATAAGACAGGACGCTCAGGGCTGGTGCACTGGGATGCTCCAGAGGGATGGGACGCAGAGGGAGGTGGGAGGGGGGTTCAGGATGGGGAACACATGTACACCGGTGGCTGACTCATGTCAATGTATGGCAAAAACCACTACAATATTGTAAAGTAATTAGCCTCCCTAATTTTTTAAAAAGTTCATCTATGTTATAGCAAAAAAAAAAAAAAGGAACCCCGGATTCAAAGGCCCAGAATCCTTGGCCACTAACATGTTCCACTTACTTGGCAAGGGGCCTCCCCACTCTGGGCTGCAGCTCCTCTGATTAGGAGTGTGTTTGAGGTGAGCCCTGACCCCAGGAAGCCCACGTGGCTATAATTTCCTGCCCCAGGTTAGGTGTTCCACATTTTAGAGGAATCTTCATCACCATCCACAAACATAAAGCCTACATCAACAGTACAGGTTCCATCAACCCACAGAGCGAAACCCAGAGCAAAGGGAGGGTTAGCTAAGCAGTCTCTTGGCCCTGCCCATCCACATGAAGTTTTCTCGCCTCCCAGGGATGCTGCAAAGATGAGGAGGCTCCAAGGAGAACTGTGCTCCATTCTCCTATTTCCCTCATGTGTTTCAGGATCTGGCTCTCTCTAATATTTCATTCTCCAGACGTGATTCACAGCAGAAGTTCCATTACATCTTGACATTTTCCACCCGGTCTGAAAGTCCTGCATGTGGGCCTACCCTGAGGCTCGCTTGCTGTTTGTTCAATAACTAATTAACGCTGGTAGAGGAACAAGTGTAGCCTCAAGGTTGTTGCCAAGACCAACAGCATCCAATTCTGCAGGAGGTAACTGGAGGTGGGACAGAGTCCAACGTCTGGCTGAGGCCAACAGAACAAGGCCATGTTGTGGCAGGGAGGGAAGAGGAGGTGGTGTGGAGGGGCGGGGGTGGGGGATGGGTGCCTGCACGAGAGCGGTATAGCTGGACCTAGGAGAGAGTTTAGACTTAAAGCCGGAAGAGTATCTTGTCTTCCCTTCCCTTCTGCTTGCTGACATCCCATGTCTTGGCTTAACCCCAAGCTGTAACACGTCTGAAGTTGAGGGGGAAGGGCTGTCACTGTGCATTAGGTCTGGGAGGGTTTCACTGTCAGTCTGAAGATGTAGGACTTTAGACGTGTACCGTCTAACGTGGCAGTTAGTAGCCACATGAGGCTATTCGAATTAATTCAAATAAAATTAAAAATTCAGTGGTAAAAGCAATATTTCAAGTGTAATGGCCAAATATGTCTAGTGGCTACTATATTGGGCCCTGCAGACACAGGCCACTTCCCATCGTCAGGGTGCTGTTCTGGATAATGAGAAGCAGTGAAGGTTTGTAACCTAAGAAAGGACTTCCCAGACGGCTCAGTGGTAAAGGATCCGCCTGCCAATGCAGGAGACGCGGGTGTGCTCTTCATGCCAGGAAGATGCACTGGAGGTGGAAATGATAACCCGTTCCACATTCTTGCCTAGAAAATTCCATGGACAGAGGAGCCTGGCAGGCTACAGCCCATGAAGTCGCAAAGAGTCAGACATGACTGAGCGACTAAAAACAGCAAGGTAAAAACATTTCGCGCCATGCCCAACGCACAGCAGGGCGGCTTTTCTTGCCAGTATTATTTCCTCTCCCGCCCCCCGCCCCCACCCCACGCCTCCAGCAAGGTTCTCTGAGAAACCTCAGTCCTGCCCCTCCTCCCTGCATGCTCCACCCATTTCTCATCCCTGACTCTTGGGCCTGGAGAGGGAATGGAAACGGGGAAGGTGAGCTGAGCCTGTGGTCACGTCTATTACCAGAAACCACAACCTGCTGCTGCTGCTGCTAAGGCGCTTCAGTCGTGTCCGACTCTGCGCGACCCCATAGACGGCAGCCCACCAGGCTCTCTTGTCCCTGGGATTCTCCAGGCAGGAACACTGGAGTGGGTTGCCCTTTCCTTCTCCAATGCTTCAAAGTGAAAAGTGAAAGTGAAGTCGCTCAATCGTATCCGACTCATCACAGCTCCACAGACTGCAGCCCACCAGGCTCCTCTGCCCATGGGATTTTCCAGGCAAGAGTACTGGAGTTGGGTGCCATCGCCTTATCTGGAAACCATATACTAGGAGAGCTCCTTTAGTTTGTTTTTAAGCAGAAAGGAGTCTTGAAAATGGGAGTATGGGTGGCCTTCCTTGACTGGCTGATGGAACTTGCTTGTCATCTGGAAACACCCTCATTTGTCTCTCAGATTCTCACATTCAGAATCTGCCCTTTAGTGAGCAGGGGTCACTTTCCAGGTGTAGCCCTCCCTGGAGAGGAAGCAAAATGCCTCTTCCACTGACCTCCTTGTTTAATCCTCCCTGTCCTTTGGTTTCTCACTTTGAAGTTGGTTATCGCTCAGAATTTAGGCTTTTAAAATATCATTTGCATTTTTTGTATTTTCTCCATCTGTTGCTATAATTTTATGATATCTTGCTTCAATACACAGCTCTTTCAATCATTGTCCCTCAGAATTGATTGTCATGGTGGTGTTGTCTTCCCTGTATCCATTTGATCCATTATCGAAAGGATTTCTCTACCCACTCAACCCTGAATATTTAAAAGATGGACTGATGCTGAAGCTCCAGTACCTTGGCCGCCTGATGCAAAGAGCCGACTCATTGGAAAAGACGCTGATACTGATAGTGGGAAAGACTGAGGGCAGGAGGAGAAGGGGGCAGCAGAGGATGAGATGGTTGGATGGCATCACTGACTCAGTGGACTTGAGTTCGAGCAAACTTTGGGAGATGGTAAAAGACAGGGAAGCCTGGTGTTCGGCAGTCCATGGGGTCTCAAGGAGTCAGACGTGACTTAGCGACTGAACAACCTTCTCATACCCACTGAGCTAGTGATCCATTGTGTTCCTACATCATTGTTATTTTCTGGAGATTCTTTCTACATAGTATTTATATTTCTACTTGAAAAGAACTTTGAGATTTACCCCACAAAGAAAAGTCCCAAGAAGACAGATTTCAATCCATCTCATCAATTGTCATCCATTCATTATTCATTTGTTCATCTAACCGGCACTAGTCAGTATCTCCATTGTGCCATGCAAGGCAGTGCTAGGTTGGTGGGAATGGATCAGACCAACTCCTGCCCTCGGGAAGCTCATAGAATGAGAGAGAAACCCCTGTGAAAGCAGCTGTGCTGTGCTCACTTTGGCAGCACTCAAGCTAAAATTACGATGATACAAAGGCTAACCTGGCCCCTGCACTAGGATGGCATGCAAATTCAAGAAGCATTCCACATTTTTGTAGAGCAATTATCCTCCAATTGAAAAAGTAAACTAAAATCTCTCTCTGACCAAAAAAAAGAAGAGCTGTGGGGCAAAGAGCTATCCAGAATAAGTGGGGAAGAAAGCACAGAGGGAAGCCAGATGAGGTCTGCCTGAGGGAGGCAGAGAAAACTGCAAAGAGGTGTAGGGGTGTGAAGCTAAGACCTCTCCCTGCTCTATCCCGTCTTAAAACTCCCCTCATCCCTGTGGTAGCTTCTCTTATACCTTATTCTTCTCTTCCTCCTCAGCCAGTTCCCCAGTGTACCTGGCATTTTGGGCCTTCTCTAAAGCAATAATGTGATATTAACACTTTGGGCCTGCCAGGTGGCTCAGTGGTAAAGACCTGCCTGCTAATGCAGGAGTCTCTGGAGCCATGGGTTCAATCCCTGGGTCAGGAAGATCCCCTAGAGGAGTAAATGGCAACACACTCCAGTATCCTTGCCAGGAAAATCCTATGGGCAGAGAGCCTGGTGGGCTGCAGGACATAGGGTTGCAAAGAGTTGGACATGACTAAACACACAGGCAAGGCAACAAGCTCCCCTAAGAATTCACCTACACTCCTTCAGCTCCTCAGTCTATTTTTTAGTTTTCAATTTGTGGAATTAGAATATCTCATCCACCTGCTAAAACTATTTCTTCAGTTGTTACCTGATTAAAATACCTAGGTTATGTAGAATCAACAAGTGTGTGTTACAAACAGATATAGGAAACAAAGATCATCACCATCAAATTCTGAAAAGATCGTAGTTGAAATCTTGAATCCAGCTTCAACTTCATGGCCTTGGGCAAGAGATTTAACTTCCTTAAGCTTTAATTTATGCCTCTGTAAAATAGGGATAGTCCTATCAAGTTCACTGGAAGAGACCCATGAGATGATATAGAAGAGAAATTTCTCCACAAATGTTTGTCACTACGGAGTTTATTATTACACACATACTTTAAAAAGAATCTACTGTCTTCTCTGAACAGTTTTTGATATCTTTAATTTGTCATGGGAGTCCTTGATATTGTAATCTCATAGAACCCCGTAAAAGGAAACATGTCGAATGCATGTTACCTGATTTCTGTTTGTGGTCGTATGGCCCACAGGGCTGTTTGTGTCTCACTGGTCCTCATCAAAGCTCTAGAAATAGCCTCGGTGAGAAACAGGATGTTTTCCTTGTTAAAAGGGCAGATAGCAAATTTTGGATCATTGAATCGCCTCCTTTTTATTTGGTGCTTCCAAACTTTTTATATACCCTGATGTGTGGTTTCTTCCCCTGCCGGTCCTGGCTAACCTAGAAGGCTAAGGATTTTTCTCATGGAGAACAGATGAGGCTCATAGGATATGAGTTACATGTCCCCATACCGCCCTCCAAATGGCACCAGATGAAGACAATGGTGCACCAATGATGGGAGGCTCGTTTCTCAGACCCTGCTCTTAACAATGAAGTCTGCGAAGTGCACACAATGATCAGCCGTAACTTCGCATCTTCTGAGAAGCACCTGTCCCAAATAGAAACAGACCTGTGCCAAACTGAAGACATGATTTCTAATCCCAGCTCCGTCAGTATCCCCCTGTGTAGCCTTTGGTGAGTCACTTTTTGCCTCTGGGCCTTCAAGTCACTTGAAGTTGGGGATGTGATACTGCATTCCTTCCCTATGCCCTTGAAAATAATCCTAAGGCACTTTCTGCCCCCCTGTTCCTCTCAGCTTTGAGTGTGTTATGTAGCTGAGCTAGGTTGCCAAAGCTGCAGTCTGATTTCCCAAGCAGAGCTGATGTGAGTTTGGGACTCTTGCCCATGATGTTGGGGTTGGGGGACATAAAGAGGTTTATGTTGGTGCGTAGACTAGATCTGCATGTTAATCTGCTTTCAAGGACAGTGTAGATGGTAAATTATTGTTCTGCTGGTCTAGGCTTCCATTTCGTTCTCACTGGAAGAAGACCCAGGACACTTACAAGACCATGTTAAAAATTTAGTGGATTAGCACTGTAGGTCAACAGTATAAAAAGGGCATGTAGGTCAGACTGCAGACTCAGATAAAACTGAATTTATCTCCATTCTTATTAACTATATGACCTTGGGAATACAGTTAAAACTCCCTGACTCTCAGTCTCCAACTTAGAGTGTCGTGACAATTAATTAATGGTGGATGTGACTTAGGGTACTACTTATTAAAGCATAAGTATAGCTTAAAAATGAAATATAGTTTCTGATAGCAATTTCCTTCCAGGCTACAGTATAGAAAGAAGGGGAAAGAATGACTTTACAATGGAGAAACCTGATGTATACTACCTCAGTAAAGGTGATCAAGGTAAACACCAACAATGATAAATCATGTTGATAGTATGAATGCTTGGTATGATATAATTATACGATGTGGCACTTTATATATGTGAGCTCGTGCTCTTACAAAGCCAAAAGCCTAGTCTAATCATAAGAAAAATATTAAAGTCCAATATGGAGGCATTCTGCAAAATACCTGACCAGTACTTCTCAAAACATCAAGGTAATCAAAAACAAAGAAATCCTGAAACTGTCACAGTCAAGATGAACCTAAGGAGGGGATGAGTGAAAGGAGGGGCAGATTATGAGGTGAAACCTTCCAGTTACAAAATAAATGAGTCACAGGGATAATATGTACAGAGTGGAGATTATAGACAATCATATTATAATAACTTTATGCAGTGACATACTTAATAGTAACTAGACTTACTATGGTGAGCATTTTGCAATGTATCGAAGTATAAAATCACTGTGTTGTACACCAGGAACTAACACAGTGCTACAAGTCAATTATGCTTCAATTAAAATATAGGAACATGTAATCACAGTATTCTAATGGGTTCTACAGTCAATAATATTTGCATGCTCATAATGATGCAAACGCTAGTTGCTGATATAATTTGAAGAATGACAAAGTTTTGGGGAGAGGATGAAAAGGAGGAATGGAGGTGTTAAACCTTTGTCTCCTGTAACATTTCTACATTTTTAAGTTGCTTTTTTCTCTTTGTCATATCTACATGAGATGAGAGATGTTATCGAAACCCACTGTGATCGAGCCCAGGTCTCCCACATTACAGACAGACGCTTTACCATCTGAGCCACCAGGGAAGTCCATCATTTCACAATTTATGTAAATCAGAACTTAATTCTGTATGCTTTAAATTTATACAGTGATGTACGTATATTATATATATATATATCAATTACTCCTCAGTAAAACTGAAAAAAAGCTTTTTTTAAAAATGTCAAGTTGAGACTAAATCATTTAAAAGAAAAAAAGAGGAGCCCAAGGAGACATGATGATTAAATATAATGTGGTGTCCTAGTCGGAGAAGGCAATGGCACCCCACTCCAGCACTCTTGCCTGGAAAATCCCATGGACGGAGGAGCCTGGTGGGCTGCAGCCCATGGGGTCGCTGAGAGTTGGACGCGACTCAGTGACTTCACTTTCACTTTTCACTTTCATGCATTGGAGAAGGAAATGGCAACCCACTCCAGTGTTCTTGCCTGGAGAATCCCAGGGACGGGGGAGCCTGGTGGGCTGCCGTCTCTGCGGTCACACAGAGTCAGACACGACCGAAGCGACTTAGCAGCAGCAGCAGATAGGATCTTGGAATAACAACAACAGAAAAAAAAAAAAAAAGCATACAACAAGGAAATCTGAACTCTAATTAATAATAATAGATCAGTATTGGTTCATTAATTATGCAAAAGTGCCATACTAACATAAGATGTTAATAAGAGAGAAAACTGGGTGCAAGGTATATGGAAACTCTGTCCTGTCTTTTTAATTTTTCTGTAAATCTGAAAAATAGAATATGTTTTTAAAAATAGACTATAACAGCCCCTTTCTGTGGACTCACGGAGTTAACACACTTGTATGAAGTGTCTGTTCTGTGCTAAGCCTTGTGCTGGGTGCTGGATCACAGACGGAACGAGGCAAGGCCCTGGCCTCCCAAAGAGCATGGAGCCTGGGGGAAGTCAGCCAAGAAATCAGGCCTCCCATCCTCCCTTTTACACTGGAAGGCTCTGTACCTCACCTCGGAGACCTAGCTGGAGTACAGCCCGTAAAGAAGGAGCTGGCAGCCTTCTGGGCTGGGGGCTGTATGTGTGAAAGGCTGAGACGTGGGAGGGCAGGGAGCAGGGCGTTGGAGTGGAGTGGAGGCAGAGACACGAAGCTAGAAAACTCAGACCTCATTTATTTCTTAAGCATTTTCAAGCACCTACTCGGTACCTGGACTTTCCAGGTGGCTCATGGTAAAGGATCCGTCTGCCAGTGCAGGAGACCCAGGTTCAATCCCTGGGTTGGGAAGAGCCCCTGGAGAAGGGCCTGGCAACCCACTCCACAATTCTTTCCTGGAGACTCTTGTGGACAGAGGAGCCTGGTGGGCTACAGCCCATGGGGTTGCAAAGAGTCAGACACGACTCAGTGATGAAATAACAAACTCTGTACTTAGGAATGTGTTGGGAACTGCCTGAAGGTGAGAAGGATGACATGGGCATGGTCTCTGCCCTAAAGACGTGGGAATAAGGACAGTGTACAAGTCATCCCAGATGATGGTTTATTTGGAAATTGATCACTGGCATGAGCGGATCAAAAGGGAATGACTAGTGGATATGTGCCCCTGTGTATTTGGAGGGTAGTGGTGCTGCTTAAATTAGATCCCGAGGCTACTATAACCAATCACCACACAGTTGGTGGCTACTAAGCAAGAGAAATTTATTTCTCACAGTTATAGAGACCAGACGCCTGAAATCCAGGGGTCAGCAGGCCTGTGCTCCCTCTGAAGGTTCCAGGGGAGGAGCCTGCTTCTTTGCTTTGTCCTGCTTCTGGTGGCTGTCAGCCTGGCTTGGCTTGGCTTCTCACTGCAGTTTCTGCCTCCAACTGCATATCACCCTCATACCTTCTTCTTCCCTTGTGTCCATGTTTTCTCCTCTTCTTATAAGACCACCTGTCATTAGATTTAACATTCACCCTAAATCTAGGATTATCTCCTTTAGGGATGAACTTAATTATGCCTGCAAAGACCTGTTTTCCAACCTTCAGAGTTTCCAGTTGGGAAACATATTAGGACATAATGTTGGGACATAAACATATCTTGTTTGGGGGCAGGGGGCTGCACTCACTATCCAACCCATTTAAGTGGGCGAGGAAGGACTTTCTGAGATGGGGACATTCTTGTGGAAAGTCTGTTTTGCAAAGAATAGGGAAGAGGGTTCTAGGTAATGAGAATGCCACACCCAGAAACCTTGAAGCAGGAAAAAGCTGCGTACATCTGAGAAGCTAAAAGGACTGGAAAACTGTAGGAAAGGGAGAGAGGAGCCAAGAATACCTTGTACGGCCTGGTAGGTGGGTCCATCCTGAGTCACAGATGATCAGGCTGGAAGGGATCTCAGAATGACTTGGGCCAGCGTCCAATCTCATTCTCAGCCCTGAGGTCCCCTTTCACCTACCTCCTGCTCTGGGAGGCTTACCCTCAGTGCACGACAACAGCTCCTGGGCCCTGATCCGGTGACATTCCGCCCTGCAGGAAGAAGCCCTTTGTGTGTGTCTATTTCAATGTCATCCAGCCAGAGTGGCGGCAGCTTTAGAGTACCCTGTGAGCCTGGGTCTCAGTGCCAGCTTCCAGTTTTGCTGCAACAAGCCCCATCAGGCCCCACTGTGAGCTGCTAGCTGCTTTTCTGAATAAGCCCTACCTGGTTTTGTTTCAAGTCACTCAGGCAGCTGTTCTGCTGGGGCCCGAGCTGTGGCCTGCGGTCTAGGAGCTAAGGTTAAATCTCTTTTCAGACTCTTACTGGCCACACAGCTTTGGGCAAACCAGTTAGCCACTCGACGCTCAGTTTCCTCATCTGTAAAATGAAAACAAAAAGCCCAATATCACGGCAAGATGGTGAGGCTCAAAGAAAATGATGTGTTCGAGACGTTTTGTGAATTCAGTGTTCTACGTGATGAAGGAGGTGTTAGTATCAAAGCCCTGGAGTCTCTCATCATCTTCCGGGAGGCAGGGAATTCTCAGGACCCCGTTCGTCACGTCATACATCTCTCTACTTTGGATTGACAGCTGTGGTCGCTGTCCAGCCCTCCCTGTGGCGTTAACACGCCTCATCTCCCATCGAGATTCCATCCTGGAGTGAGCGCCCCAAATGGAAAGAAACAAAACTCAAATCCATGTCCCTGTAAAAAGCAGCCTGCCTTTGAAACTTGACCCTGTTGAAAACCTGCCGCACTGAACACAGAGGAGGAGAAGGGGATTTTAAAAAAGGAAGAAAAAAACCATGAAGTAATTAATCAGCATTTTGTCCAACCCAATTTGGTTTCAAAGACATTCATCAAGACCAACATACCTGTCCAGGCCAATCCTGGGAGCCCTGTGAGTGGCCACGTGGACTTGACCTCCTGGTTGTCTGCAGTCCTGCTCACTTACAAAATGGTTTCAAAGAAGGTAACACTTTGTGGTAATGGGAAACATATGGGCTGGTGACTGCTGTCAGTAAAAATAGCCGGCATGGCCCATGTGGCCAGACGCAACGTCAAACTGAGTGTAGGAAGACAAAAGCTATGTGAAGAAAGGAAAAAAATTGTTTCAGAAGACTGGAGATGGGAGCCTGCCTGGTAGGGGAGGAGGAACTGGGACATGAAGGCAAAGGGCTCCTCAAAGGCAGAGACGTTTGTGTAAAACGCCAGGCCTCCCTGGCCTGGTTGTCCACACTCTCGTGCCCCAGTTGAAAGGGGGGCAGAGAAGGTTCTTTCTGGGCACAGAGCCGAGGCTCAGCACGCAGGACAGATTTCTGTAGGCTGTGCAATGGGGTACGCATCCTCTTACGCAACCATCCTGACAGAGGATGAAGCCTGAAGGAACTAGACAGGGAGGCCAGGCCAGCAGTTGAAAGAAAAAAATTCAGACTGAAACTTTAGGATCTTTTTTTACATGTGTCCTGCTTTGTAGTGTAATAGAAAGAATATGGATTTGAAAATTGTGAGCCTGATTTCTTCTGACCATAAACACACCCACTGTATAAACATAAGCAAATTAGTTAATCTCTCCGAGCTGCCATTTATTAGTCTGTAAAGTGGAGATAATGTAACCAATGATTGTTTTCAAGACTATATGTGCTGATCCTCCTTATTTTTTAGTGGCTTGCCCTGTTCATGCATTCATTCAACAAATATTTATGAAATACCTGCTATGGGGCCAAGCATGGTTACAGAGGAAGAAGTCAGTGAACAAAACAAAGCAAAAAAAACCCACCTGCTGTCACAGAATTTACATTCTAGTTGTAAGAAAGCATAGACTATTGGGAGGAAGAACATGCCGTGGACACAAGCAAACTAGGGAAAGGGGTTGAGAGAGCAGGGATTGGAATGCAATTTTAAGTGGGATGGTCAAGGAAGGCCTTGCTGGGAAAGTGACATATGGACAAAACTCGAAGAAGGTGAGAGTGAGACACAGACCTGTTTGGGAGGCTAGTGCTGAAAGTGGAAGAAGCCATTGGAGTGGAAGTCTGCTCCAGAGACTAGTGGAGCTGGAGTGAAAGGAATCACAAAGGTATGGGGGTGGCCAGGCTGCCAGGGCGGATGATGCTTAAGAAGGAACTTGGCTTGACTCTGTTGAAGTGGAGTGTCTTGGAAAGGTTTTCAAAAGAGAAGTGACAGGATTAGATTCGTCTTTCAATGTTTTTTTTTTTAAATAGGATGACACTGGCTGCTGTTTTGAGAAGTTCCTCCACGAGCAGGTGCTGAAGCAGAGAGATGAGACAGGAGGCTATTGTAGGAATTCAGGTGAGAGCCAATGATTTCTTTGATTGAGATGATGACATTGGAGATGGTGAGTAGTGGCAAGTTCCTCCCAAATTTGCTGCTAGTTTGAATGTGGGTTTGAGAGAGAGCAGTCAAGAAAGGCTCCAAGAGAGGGAGAGGGTGGGATGATTTGGGAGAATGGCATGGAAACATGTATAATATCATATAAGAAACTAACCGCCAGTCCAGGCTCGATGCAGGATACAGGATGCTTGGGGCTGGTGCACTGGGATGACCCAGAGGGATGGTATGGAGAGGAGGGTGGGAGGGGGGTTCAGGATGGGGAACACGTGTACACCCGTGGTGGATTCGTGTTCATGTACGGCAAAACCAATACAATATTGTAAAGGAATTAGCCTCCAATTAAAATAAATAAATTTAAATTAAAAATAAAAAGGAAGGCTCCAAGAAAGGATACATGTATGTGTATGGCTGAGCATCTGTTCTGTTCACCTGAAACTATCACGATATTGGTAAATGGCTATACTTCAATACAAAATAAAAAGTTAAAAAAAAATAACGCTGCTAAAAGTAGCTGAAAGAAGCTGCTGTTAGCAGAGATGGCGATGACCGTAGGTGAAGCAGGCTAGGGAGGACAGACCGGGTGTTCGGTGCTGCACGTGTTAATTTTGAGATGCTTATTAGACATTCAAGTTGCAACAGAGCATCCCAGTAGATGAGAGTCGTAAACTCACAGATGATACTAAAGATGATGAAACACTAGATTATCATGGTAGCGAACGAAGAGAGGGATGAAAAGGTAGTGATAAGCATCGGGCATCAAGGATTCACAGAGATTAAGTAATTTTCTACACAACATCATCTTCCAAAGCTTGAGCTACGACAAGGGCCAAATACTGTGTATGTGCGTGGACCTGAAACCTTCTGTGATAGATGGTGCTATTACTATTTATATCTAAGCAAAGTGAGAGCCCAGAGATGTAAAGTGATGTGCTCAGTGTCAAACAGCTAATGGAAAACAGAACAGGAATTCTAACCCAGGTGTCCTGACCCCAGTTCTAATGCTCTTTCCATTCCAGCCATTGGCCCAGTGCTGGGCTTGCTTCTAAGGTAGGCATGCATCTTCCGTCCTCAATATATTCCTCATGCTTCTCCAAGTTTTCAATCAAAAACAGGTCATTCTAACAGCTAAGTACTCTTGTTTTCCAATCAGGAGGTCTTGCCAGCCTTAAAAAATAAGAAAATTATGAGAAATTGTTTTTGGCAAAGCCTGGGGAAAAAAATGAAAGGAACAAGAGGAAGAGAGAAAATGACAAAAAAATCTTGCCTTCTATTTTCCCCATAGGTACTCATTGTCTCCTGGACTCTAAATCATCTTCTCTATCTGTGGAGGACATAGATATAAGGCAGACACAATCTCCCCTGCCTTCTAAATCAGGCACGAGGGAGGGATAGAAAAATAAATTGTACGTGGGGTCACCCAGCAATTCGTGAATGTGACTTGGAAGAGGTCCTAGTTATTTGGCACCACTCCTTTCCCCTAAAGTCTAACACTACTTTATACCATGCATGCAGAAACTGGTGAAAATAAAATAATATCTAGTAATTTGTGAAGCACTTTTTCTTCATTTGGAGGATAACTGCTTTACAATCTTGTGTTGGTTTCTGCCATACAAAAACGTGAATCAGCCAGAAATATGCACACGTCCCCTCCCTCTTGAAACTCTCTCCCACCGCCCACCACATCCTACCCATCTAGGCTGTCAGAGAGCACTAGGTTGAGCTCCCTGCCTCATCCAGCAACTGCCCGCTAGCTGGCTATTTTACATATGGTCATGCGTATGTTTCAATGCCTCTCTCAATTCGTCCACCCTCTCCTTCCCCAGCTGTGTCCACAAGTGTGTTCTCTCTGTCCGTTTCTCTCTTCCTGCCCTGCAAACAGATTCAGCAGTACCACTTTTCTGGATTCCATAGATGTGCATTAATATATGATACTTGTTTTTCTCTTTCTGAGTAGCTTCACTCTCTGTAACAGGCTCTAGGTTCATCCACCTCACTCGAACTGACTCAAATTCATTTCTTTTTATGGCTAAGTAATATTCCACTTATGTACCACAACTTCTTTATCCATTCATCTGTCGATGGGTATTAATCCACTGTTGATGCCACTGTTTGAGGCAGTTACTGTGCATGTTGACATCCATTTTAAAGATGAATAAACGTGGCTTGGAGAGATTAAATGATTTGATGTGCTTGTGTGCACGCTAAGTCACTTCAGTGATGTCCGACTCTTTGCGACCCTATGGACTATAGCCCTCTAGGCTCCTCTGTCCAGGGGATTCTCCAGGGTGGAATACTGGAGTGGGCTGCCATGACCTCCTCCAGGGGATCTTTCTGACCCAGGGATCGAATCCGTGTTCCTGTATTGCGAGCAGATTCTTTACCATGAACCACTAGGGAAGCCCAAGTGATTTGACAAAGGTTACCATAAAACAAATGCTGTAATTTTACCAAATGTGATTATTATCACTAGAAAACAAATGTAAACTTGTATGAAAGAGTGCCTCACTTGGTATCCACAGAACCTGCAACAATCAAGTCCAGCTTTGCTTTGGCATCACCAGTTTCTTCAGTGTGATCAAGAGTCTTACTTGCATCTGCTTCTCCCTTTCCTCTTTGGCCAACTTCACACCTTGCTGAGAAGCACTTGATGTTGTTCCTCTCAAAGCAATGGCCCAGATCTTCTCCATCCTTTATCCCCAGTGCCTCCTCTCTTTGCTGTCCCTGTGCATATGTTGGCTGGGCTGCACTGAGCTGAAGAGGAGAGGAAGAAGGTTGGAAGAATAGTTTGGGGTTAAGACCGCAGAGAGCCTTGAGTGCCAAGCCAAGTTGTGTGTATATCCATCTATGATTAGCAGGAACCAGGGCCACTGGCTTGTCTAGCTCCTAGGTTCTGCAGCTCCATGCTGGATTGTCTTTAAAAAGACATAGTTTCCTAAGTCAATAAAGTGGGGGTGGACATGTCTTCCGCACAAACATCAGAAAAACCTTGCCAACACTCTTCAGATTTGACAGCTTGACTTCATTTTTTCCTTCCCGCTCACATCTTAGGTCTTGTTATGGCTTCAGCCAAAGAAAACCAACTCAGCGCCATTTTAGGCTTGTTGGGAGTCTAAAGCAGGGAGACAGGAAGTAGGAGGTGACCTCTGATGTTCTGAGGCTTCCTGCTCACATTTAAGGCTCAGTAATTTAGTGTGGATTACTTGAGTCAGATGAATAGGGAGAAGTGTTCAATTCCATTCAACTCACCCCATATTTATTAGCTGTGCTAGGACCAAAAGGAAGAGAGAGGGGCTCTGGCTCCTGCTCCAGTGCAGCCAACTGTCTGTCTAAGGAGAAAGGAAGAAAAAGAAATATACAGATAAGTGCACAACCAGGCAGAACCTGATTCTAAGAAGTGGTGGTAACGTGATACACAGTCTTACAGATTTTTTTTGGTGGGTAGAGATATATATTTCTCTAAACTTCCAGAGAAGTTCCCAGCACAGAGTTTAAGGCTACAAGGAAGAGGAAGAGGAATAAGGGTCTTAAGACTAGTTGAAATATACCCACAAAGAGCCTTGAATGCTGAGCTAAATTGAATGTATATCCATCTGTAGTTAACAGGCGGCCAGTGTCACTAAAACATCTAAACACCAAATTGTTCCAAACACTTGTTTACCCTTCCAAATGTGATGCCAAGAGCTCTGGAATCAGGGATTGCCCTTTTATATTTTCCATGTTGTGCCCAGCCAATTGCTAGACACAGAATTTGACATTAGATTCTGGAGAACCAAGACTTCCTCTCAAGCCACATTGGAGAGTTATCTCCTTAACTTAGGAATGAAAATAATAAATTCTTACTAAATTTGTTTTCAGGTATCTTTTGTATTTCATAGACCAGGGAATTTTTGTATCCTTCAAGTAATTCAATTGAAAATAATAACCAGGGAAGCCCAAGAATACTGGAGTGGGTAGCTTATCCCTTTCCCAGCAGATTTTCCTGACCCAGGATTTGAGCCAGGGTCTCCTGCATTGCAGGCAGATTCTTTACCATGTGAGAGCTACCAGGGAAGCCCATTTTAAAAAGTTTCCATCAATTGTCATAAACATTTCAAAAAAGGATGAGAATTTTAACAGCCACCCCCCGTCAAAAAATAAAGATGGAATCTCAGAAAGAAAAACCACCTTTTTAAAAACGAGTTGACAATCTAACACTTGTCATTTAAGGACATTTCTGTAAATTTTAAAATAAAAATGGAATGTCAAATTGTGCTTTATGCTGTACATGTGCTTAGTTGATCAGTCATATCCAACTCTTTGTGACCCCATGGACTGTAGCCACCAAGCTCCTCTATCCATGGGGTTCTCCAGGCAAGAATACTGGAATGAGTAGTCATTCCCTTCTCCAGGAGATCTTCCTGACGCAGGGATCAAACCCAGATCTCCATTATGGGCAGATTCTTTACCATCTGAGTCACTAGGGAAGCCCATTTATGCTGTAGACAGTTTTTTTTTTTTTTTTTTTTTTTGGTAGAAGTCAAGCCTTCATGACTTGCCCAGTCACACACTTGGTTAGCAGCAGAATGTGAGTCCTGTCAGGTCCCAGCGTGTCCTTGGCTAATATTCTCTGCTGTCCAGGGCCTGTCAGAGGGTGAGCTCACGGAACTGCTGCCCAGATGAGGCTGTGCGTAAATAGCTTCCTCTTCCATCTGACAATGTTGGCCCTCACTTCCAGGCCACCACTGGAGAGAATCTTAAGATGTCCCACTAAGTCATCTCCAAGGTAATTCATAAAATGTCCTATTAAAGGTGAGCTACAGCTATGACTACAATCTTCACACAGCCATAGATGTCCTAGTTTGTTCTACTTTTTGGTTCAGCAGTTAAAAAAAATATATCCACTTGCCAATGCAGGAGACGCAAGAGATACAGGTTCAAACCCTGGGTCAGGAAGATCCCTGGGAGGAGGACGTGACAACCACTCCAGTGGGACACAACTTAGCGACTGAACAACAACAACAACAAGCTAGACTGATGCCTGAGGAAGTGCCCAGGTCTCTCCCTTGTGGCCGGGGTCAGGCGGGGCTACCCTCTCCTCGTCCAGCACAACCGACTGCTTGAGGGAAACTCTGGCCCTCACATGGACCCCTGCTGCACTTCATCTTGCCAGATGCCAAATGAGCTCGGCTCATCATTCCAGCCAACTGAGATCATTTAGAAGTTTGATTTTGTCATCAGTCACTTCTTCTCTCCCTCCCAGCTGTGTGTTAGCTCTAGCTGCGATAAGTGGACTTGTTTTGTCTTTGTCCAAGTCACTGGTACCAAATACTGGACAGGTCTGAGGACAGTTTTCTGGGGCATACCTCTGCACTGAACCCAGGGCATTTGCTTGGGCCTGGACCCCTGCATTTGTCCCAGGCTATTGTTGATTATTTTATTGCTATATATAAGTGCTTCAAGAGCCAAGCCTTGACTTTATAGTCCTTTTAATCCTCGTTGGACACAATGCTGACTGTTAAAGAAAAACTCAGTGTTTGCGACAGGGCACTAAACAGAGCCACGGATTTGATGTCAGAAGAATCAGGTTCAAGTCACAAGGGACCCACTTCTAATGACTATGTCTAAGCTGTTTCTCCTCCAAGGGTCTCAGTGTCTCTATCCGTAACATAGAGACAGGTTATCCTTGCAGACAACCTCACTCAGCTGTGCAGCTCCGTAAAGTAACACCAAGTTTGCTTTTCACTCACCCCTAGTCATGCTTTTACATGACACTCTTCAAACTGAAATTCCTTTCCCCTTTCTTTTCCATCAATACTACCCTTACCCTGCCCCCCTTCTCCTGCTTCCCTGAGAAGCCTTCCTGCCCCCTTAGGAAGCCATCACCTCCTTCTCTGGGCTCCCACAGCACGCTGCAGGTCCTCGTGGGGACACTTATGTCCCCAGTTGACTGTTGTTTTTTGTCCATTTTCCCTCAAGACAATGGTCTTAGAAGTCAAGAGCTACCTCATAGATATCTGGCCCTGGCATCAGGAGACAGGAGGACACTCATAAGAGGTTAATGGAATAAGGATAGGTGATCGCAAGCTGCCTACTCAGTCCCATTCTTGCCTTAGTGATGGCCCTGGGGAATGGTGTGGCTGCACGGGTCTTTACTTAGGCCACTGGCAGGTGTCACACTGAGCACAGCTATTCTGGGGTCTAATGTCCTTGGTTTATCCTTATGCTTAGTCAGCTGTTCAGTAGTGTCTGACTCATCTGCGATCCCTTGGACTGTAGCCTGGCAGGTCCCTCTGTCCATGGGATTCTCAGGCGAGACGCTGGAGTGGGTTGCCATTTCCTTCTCCAGGGGATCTTCCCGACCCAGGAATTGAACCTATGTCTCCTGTGTCTCCTGCATTGCAGGCAGATTCTTTACCTGTTGAGCCATTGGGGAAGCCTTCTGGTTTATCCTTGGGGAGAAACAGAGGTGGAACTAATGGACAAATCGAGCCCCAGAGCTCTGTGGGAACACATACCGTGTCTGTTTTGCTCATCACTGTTGCAGGGCGGCTTCCCCAGTCAGCAGACTCTGGGAAGGAAGTTTGCATCCAAGAAGTTTACCGGGAGGGCCACTGGGATGGGAGAGTAGGGGAAACAGGATTGGGCAGACAGAACCTGAACTGCAATGTCATGGCCCGAAGGACCCAGCTGGCCCTGTGGAGAACTCTGGAGCTGGGGACAGACCTTCAGAGCTGTCCCAAGTTGAGACAAGCAGATGGGGCCTCAGTGGACACCCTCCCATTGACCTGTCTTGGATGAAGCCTGCCTTGACGAAGGGGGTGAAACTTTTGGCTGGGTGGTTCTCTTCAGCTGCGGACATTCCCGGAGAGAGACAAAGTTGAGAGCTGCCAGCACTTGGAGCTGCTGGTGAATGAGAGCCTCGGGGCTGGAGCAGGCGTGTCTATTAACATCGCAGAGCCTGGTAGCCCCTCACTTGTTGTAGCCCTTCAGTGAACACTTGCCGAGTGAATGAAGGCGTCTGTGACCGATCTCAAATGGAATCTTGTGGGCTCTCTGTGGACTGTTCAGTCCATGTACTGTAGATGTGCAACCTTCGGCCCAGGCTGTGCAGGTGCCTGGCTCACCGGGAACGAGTAAGACATGTTCCCTTCTCCCCAGAAGGAAGGCAGATATGTAAACAGCCAGTCTGACTCCAGAGGAGGACTGTGGGAAGGGTAAGCTCAGAGGGCTGTGGTAGCAAGAAAAGCTGCTTAAATAAGTTGACATTGAAACTGAGGCCTGAAGGGCAAGAAATGAGATTCTAGGACAACATGATGTGTAGACAGATGATGCAGTGTTGGCGTGAGAGCCCCCGGTGTGGACCCTGTGCTGAGGGCAGGCCAGGCCATGTTCTCAGCGCCTTGCGGGTCACACTGCAAAGCCCAGACCAGATCCTAGAAGCAGTGAGGGAACAAGGAGGGCAGAGGGCTAACAACCCAAGTTCTCCTTTCTGAAGGAACACGGGGTTCAGTTCCTCGTGTCATTTTCCATCTCGGCTTCAATGGGAACTACCACCCACCTAAGCACATACCATACCTGGCGCCTCCACCCAGAGCACGGCATGAACTGTCCCTGACGCTGGGACCTCCGACAGGTTGAGGGAGCCGCTGGCCCTCAGGAGATAGGGCGTGTTCTTGCCTTGACATGCAGGCAGAAGCTCCTGAGGGTGTGACGCCAATGAAAGGAAGCCCCGTCAACATGGCAAAGTCGGGGTGACTCTTCCCTCAGAGACAGTATCAACACACAGTGGGAAGAGCACTGCCAGAGGAGTCCATCCTCAGACACTTACTGAATCTATGGTCTAGGCAGGTGACTAACCCTTATCCATAAAGTGAGAAAAAGAACTCACCACATATGTGATGAGGGTGCTCACAGTAACCTAACAATGGGATATCAAGTATGTGCTTCAGATTGACAGCGATTTTTTTTTTTTTTGACAAAGATTTTTTTAAAAGAATGATTAGTGCTGACGAAAGTGAATAATATGGGCTGGCTAATGCACTGTGGGTAGCATATTAAAAAGTAGAGACATTACTTTGCCAACAAAAGTCCATCTAATCAAGGCCATTTTTCCAGTGGTCATGTGTGGATGTGAGAGTTGGACTGTGAAGAAAGCTGAGCACCAAAGAATTGATGCTTTTGAACTATGGTGTTGGAGAAGACTCTTGAAAGTCCCTTGGACTGCAAGGAGATCCAACCAGTCCATTCTAAAGGAGATCAGTCCTGGATGTTCTTTGGAAGGACTGATGCTAAAGCTGAAACTCCAGTACTTTGGCCACCTCATGCAANAGCACCAAAGAATTGATGCTTTTGAACTATGGTGTTGGAGAAGACTCTTGAAAGTCCCTTGGACTGCAAGGAGATCCAACCAGTCCATTCTAAAGGAGATCAGTCCTGGATGTTCTTTGGAAGGACTGATGCTAAAGCTGAAACTCCAGTACTTTGGCCACCTCATGCAAAGAGTTGACTCATTGGAAAAGACTCTGATGCTGGGAGGGATTGGGGGCAGGAGGAGAAGGGGATGACAGAGGATGAGATGGCTGGATGGCATCACTGATTCAATGGACGTGAGTTTGAGTGAACTCCGGGAGTTGATGATAGACAAGGAGGCCTGGTGTGCTGCGATTCATGGGGTCACAAAGAGTCGGACACGACTGAGCAACTAAACTGAACTGAACTGAAGTCTAGTGAATTGGAATAAACAATGAAAGAAAGTGAAAGTGAAAGTCGCTCAGTTGTGTCTGACTCTTTGTGACCCCATGGACTATATAGTCCACGGAATTCTTCAAGCCAGAATACTGGAGTGGGTAGCCTTTCCCTTCTCCAGGGGATCTTTCCAACCCAGGGATCAAATCCAGGGCTCCCACACCAGCTGAGCCACAAGGGAAGCCCTAGCAATTTGACAACTAATACCATTTTTGAAATGCACATATCCTTTGACCCAGAGATTCCACTTTTAAAAATTTATTCAAAGGAAATAGTTAGAAATAAATGGGGAAAATGTATGCTAGAGTTATTCAGCAAAACATATTCAACAAAACAATTTTTACTCATAAGAGTAAAGATTCCCATCCATGGAAATAACCAACATGTCCATCAACAACACCTAGCAGCTGATAATAATATTAGTAAATTTCAGCACACATGTATATTAAAATATTACACAGCAATGAAAAATTAGGCTTTTGAATTTATCAACATGAAAAATGCTTGTAATCTAATGCTAAGAAAAGAAAAAAATTATTTATATTTTAATCCCAATTTTTTAATCCCAATAACATCTAAAAAGATCTGTTATAAAATTGGAATTTAAATATATTTTTATATATTTTTTCACTTAGCATTGTATTATAAGCACCTGGTTTACCTACATGGTAACTAATTATCCATCTGAGTACTAGGCCAATTCTAATTTCCTACTTTTTTAAAAGTATTTCAGGCATTCCTCAATTGTTATTTCTATAATTTCTATAATTTTTTATTATATTATTATATTTTTATAATCAGAAAAACAAAAACCTAATTTTAAATATGAATAATGTATGTTTTCTAGGACTCCTGTCATGACAGATAATACACATGAAAAAGATCTTATAAACAGTAAACCCTGTGTGTATGTGCTGCTGGTGCTGCTAAGTCGCTTCAGTCGTGTCCAACTCTGTGCAACCCCATAGACGGCAGCCTACCAGGCTCCACCGTCCCTGGGATTCTCCAGGCAAGAACACTGGAGTGGGTTGCCATTTCCTTCTGCATGTGTGTATGTGAGGATCTGCTTTTCTGAAACTCTACATTTCTCTTTACCATAGCATCTCAGGGTAAGGGGAGTAGCATACTGAGGTTCTGGTACCCAGGCAAAGTCTTTCGTTGGCAATAAGTGATTTCTCTGAGGGATAACATCACAGCAATCTATGAAGGAGGCCTCTTATCTATCTCCTCAGTCCTTCTAGTCTCTTCAGTCCCATTGTCCTGCCTGGTTCAGACCCTCATCAGCTCTTTATACCACCACATCAATCCCAGTTCTGGTTTTTCTGTCTTTTTTTTTGTTCATCTCCTGCATCCCCGTCTCATTCACCTACCATGCTGTAGCCATGGCAATTGTTCCTTGGAGCACTTCTGACCATGTCTCTCCCATGCTGAGCTTCTTGGTGTGGTGTATGAGGCCATTCATAATCTCACTCCATATAACTCCCCAGGGACTTCTTCCCCACCATGTCCAAAAACACAACATTGGCCCTAAAACTGAATTATGTTAGTTTCCAAGACACCCTATTTTTTTTTTTTTTGGTGTCTCCATCTTTCTGGAATGTTTTTCCCCCTTCTTCATCCTGAAAACTCCTAGGCATTCTCTGTGAGGCTGCCTTCTCTCTACTTCCCATCCCATGTCCAAAGATGTACATTGTGACATGGGCAATAAATCTGATATGGGTGATTCTCTATATGTCTGTCCCCTCCACTGGATTACAAGCTCCTCAAGGAGGTATCTTATTCACATTTGAAACATTGCCACCTAACATGTGCCTAATACAGTCCGGGTATTTGTTAACATGATGTTGAATGAATTTTGTCAGAATTGTACCCGATGGTATAAAGCAAATCATACCTACATCTCCCCTGGCTGCTCTGTAATGCTGACTTCACTGGGTCCCCAGCCACCCAAGTGATCTCTCATAGTTGTCATCTGGAGGACAGGAGAGCTTTAGGAGAAAAGCAGAGCCCCTCAATTACCAGTTCTGACTATCCTCATTTTAGTTCAGGTTTTTCCATGCAAACAGACAGTCAACATGTGATTGGAGAAGAAATAGAAGTATATTTCTATTAAAACCATGTTCCTTAGGTTGTCACTCTGAATTTATATCCCTCTGGCCCGTGCCAAGTTGGCTGTTGGCTATACTGTCCTGAAATGAGAGCATTCTTCTCATAGCCCCAGGAGATGCCTACAATGCCTGAAGATTGAAAACAGACCTTGTAACATGGATTTGGGAATTTGTAGAGTCCAAAGCACCACTGTCCTATATAACCTGCTCCAGATAATCTAGCTTCCCTTCACATCTCTGATTAGAGCTGGGTTGGGTTAGAGGGCTCACTTCTTGAATGCTGCTGCTGCTACTCAAGAGGATGGGCAAGAAATCTTATTAGAACAGAAAGAGTCATCAGCTCTGGGTACAGGGAAATGCCACCTATGGCCAGTGGATTTTGACTTTGGAGCAGAAACAATCGTGGGATAAATGCACATCNACAGACAGTCAACATGTGATTGGAGAAGAAATAGAAGTATATTTCTATTAAAACCATGTTCCTTAGGTTGTCACTCTGAATTTATATCCCTCTGGCCCGTGCCAAGTTGGCTGTTGGCTATACTGTCCTGAAATGAGAGCATTCTTCTCATAGCCCCAGGAGATGCCTACAATGCCTGAAGATTGAAAACAGACCTTGTAACATGGATTTGGGAATTTGTAGAGTCCAAAGCACCACTGTCCTATATAACCTGCTCCAGATAATCTAGCTTCCCTTCACATCTCTGATTAGAGCTGGGCTGGGTGAGAGGGCTCACTTCTTGAATGCTGCTGCTGCTACTCAAGAGGATGGGCAAGAAATCTTATTAGAACAGAAAGAGTCATCAGCTCTGGGTACAGGGAAATGCCACCTATGGCCAGTGGATTTTGACTTTGGAGCAGAAACAATCATGGGATAAATGCACATCTAAGTGTTTAAATCAATAAAAGCAAGCAATTATTGGGTATCAACTATGAACAAGGCCCTCCTTTGGGGTCTGGTGAGAGATGAAGAGTTGAGGAAGAGGATCACTGCTTTTAAACTGCTCATTTCTGCTGGAGAGAAAAGGTTTGGCTCTAAATAGCTATTAATTGTCCTAGAATAGGATAAAAATGGAATGGAATGAGATGAAATAGAATAGAATGGCAAGTGCTAAGTGTGTGCCAACTGGTAATATAAAATGATGGAGCGCACACAGGTTTAGCAGGCAATCAGATTCAGGCTCAAACGCAAGCTTAGCCAGTTACCTTAAACAAAGTACCATACCTCTTGCTGTTGTTACTGTTGTTTAGTCACTATGTCGTGTCCAGCTCTTTTGTGACCTCATGGACTGGAACCTGCCAGACTCCTCTGTCCATGGGATTCTCCAGGCAAGAATACTGGAGTGGGTTGCTATTTCCTTCTCCAGGGGATCTTCCCAGCCCAGGGATCAAACCTGCATCTCCTGCAGCGGCAGGTGGATTCTTTACCACTGAGCCACCACAGACCTCTTACAGCCTCAGTTTTTTCAGCTGTAAAATGGGCTTAACAGCCACTTCACAAAGAAGGAGTTTAATAGAGATTAAAGGAGGTGGAGCACATGGGCTCCTAACCTACAGCAGCCCTAGCCTCCCTCCCATTCACTTTCTTTCAGATCTGAGATCCAGGGACCCCGTGAATAACTGTGAGCAAACACTCAGAGGTCCCGAGAGGGAGTGTCAGGAAGGGAGGCCAGAGCTCCTGGGATGACAGGGTTTTCCCCATTCTTTCAGTTTTCAGAAGAATGTCTCTCTGTTCTGTTATCTTGGGTCTGTATGTCTTTGGATTTAGCAAATGCTCTGTCAGGTAGGTTAAATGATTTCAGCCCATGTAGATTACAACTTCTGTCAGCCTGAGAAACAGAGCTGGGCTTCCTCGGACCGGGAACTGAGGTTTGCGACTGTGGTGGCTTTCCTTGGAGGTGCCCAGCTCCTTGCCAGACCACAGAGCACACGAGAAGAGGAAAATAAACAACAATCAGGGGAGACGTGGTCTTCTCCGTGAAGGGGCCGCTACCCTGGCCCGCGGTCTTGAACAATGCAGTCAGGCTTGGAGAGTCTCTCCTGGTTTACAGTGCCTGATTGTTGGAATGCTAGACTTCTGAAAGAGTGCCCGGGACAGTGGGCTCATGTCTCTGAGTCTTGTTCATTTTGTATATGAAGGAAAAAAAAAAATCCAAGTCTGTCTATAAATAGGGAGAACTACCGACTTTTCCACTTGTGGCTCTTTTTACCCAAAATCCAACTATGCGGAAATATTATTTTCCTCATTATAATCAGGCTTGGAGAGTTTAAATGCAGCATAGCCAACAGGACCACTGAATTAGTTAATAGAAGACTAGGGAGTCAGTGTTGTCTTTGCTCCCTGTGGTCTGGAGAACTTTGAAACTGTGATTTAAATAGCTTGTGATTCAATGTCTTTGTCTTTCAAATGGGCACAGTGATACCTATTCTACTGGGTTTGTTTCTGGATTAACTAAATTAGTATGAAAGAATCTGGCACATCATTAAATGTGAGTTTGTTTCACAGCTCCCCATAAGACATTGGGTAAACCCTTTAATCAGTGTTAGAATTTCTCATCCTTTGTACCTCTCAGAGCTGATTTGAGACGTTAAGGTGATGGAAGGATGAATGTGCTTTGTAACTGGAAAGCATTAGGCAACACAGTCTATCGGGGTGGTTCTTTCAACCATGTGGGAATCTCTCAGGAGAAGAGAGTATGTTCTTTTACAGGTCTACCCTTTCAATCACCTCTTACATCTGAGAGACACTTTAGAATAGACCAGACTGAATGCTCAGTTATTATCAAGGGGCCGAAAAAAGATTCAGGCTCCAGCTATTGTTGAAATGAAGCCATGTTGGCTACAAGGCCAGTGCCTAAATCCTTTGAATGCCATATAGCCTCAAAATAATAATAATAATAAATAAAAGCTGACAAAGCTTGACGCCAGCTACATGATTAACTGGACAAAACCTACACACTCTAAGCCATGAGATCAAAGGGAACACTCTTTCCAACAAGTAAACCCTCTTAGAGAACTGGGGCATGATTCATCCCAACAAACCACTTAGGAGTCAAACAAGCGGACTGCCCCTTGCCTGAGGAATTAGATGCAACTCTGTCCCAGAGAGGAGAGTGACAGGATCATCCCTAACAAGCTTTTTATCCAGAAGCAAGTGGTCCATGACTCGAGTCTGACCAGAGAAAGTCTCCCCTGGATCTAAGTGAGACTCTTAAGGACAGGGGTGCCGTGCATCAAATTCAGCTGACATCTTGTTTCCAGTTCAAGGCCTCACATAGATTGGATCCTCAAGAGATTAGTTCTCCATGCTTGTGTCAGAAGCCTTCACTATTAACTCACAGCTTAGCCCAGACTTTCCTACTGAGGTCTCATTTCCACCACCTCCCCCCATGGATAGAAGGCTAGATGAATGAATATAAACAAATGTGCTTGCAAGCCTCCTCCTGAAATCACCAAAGAGGCTCAGATCAACTGGGACAAGGAGATGGCTGGGGTACATGGCAACATTATTAACCTCTTTTCAGTAGTGTTGACTGTATCCTCCCAAATCATATAGTGAAGCCCTAACCCTAAGGAAATGGCATTTGGAAATGTACCCTTTGGAAGGTAGTTAGGGTCAGATGAGATGATGAGGGTGGGGGCCCGGGTCTGATGGAATTAGTGCCTTATAAAAAATTATACCAGAGTTTGTTCTCTCTCTCTCCCTATAAATACATTACAGTTTTGGAAACTGGGAGTCCAAGGTCAAGGTAAAAACATGGTTGTTTTCTGAAGAGACCTCTCTTCCTTTCTGGTAGATGGCTGCCTTCTCATTACGTGGCCTTTCCTCAGTGAGTGCTTATAGGAGAGAGAGAAAACTCTCTGGTATTTCACCTGCTTAAGCCATGCAGTCCAGGATATGTTGATACGGCAGCCTCAGCTGGCTAAGACAGCAGGGAAAAAGAACTCTGCTCTAGCAGGTGGCACCATTGCCTACCCATTTTTCTCAGCCAGATACCTGGAAGTTATCCTTGACTTTCCCTGCTCCTTCTCTGTCTTTCTCACCTAACCAATTGTTTGTCCTAAGACAAGCAATGTGTTATGAAAAATTCTCCACTTGTTTCATTCTGTTTTACCAGAGGACTCACTAAATTCTCTCCATGCTTTGGACTGTGCACTAGTTCCAGCCCCCTTCATTTCTCACCAGGACAGCTGTAGCAGCTCTTTGATAGTCGCCCTGCCTTTGGTCTTCCCCTGGCAACCCAGTTCCACGTGAGCATCAGTGTCGTTTTACAAGACTTCACCTGGTGCTCCCCCGGGGAAGGCCCTTCATTGGCTCCTGTTACCCAGCCTCGGCCTGTTATCTGGCTGTGCCCAGGGCTCTGGATAACTTGCCCTTGTGTATGTCACAGCCTCATCTCTCACCACTCTTCAGGCCCCATCCCCTGACTCACCCCACGGGTGCTGCAGGAGATACTACCTTCCCATTCCCTATTCTGATTTCCTGCATTTCACTCTCCCACTTCCCTGTGCAGCCTCCTGCTTGTTCTCAAAAACACAGCTTGTGTTTTTTTCTTGGCGGAGGCATCTGTGTCAGCCTCCCAGCCCTCCCTTCAGGGTTGGGGAACTCCCCTGGGCTCTAGAGTAGCCCCAGCNCCCATTCCCTATTCTGATTTCCTGCATTTCACTCTCCCACTTCCCCGTGCAGCCTCCTGCTTGTTCTCAAAAACACAGCTTGTGTTTTTTTCTTGGCGGAGGCATCTGTGTCAGCCTCCCAGCCCTCCCTTCAGGGTTGGGGAACTCCCCTGGGCTCTAGAGTAGCCCCAGCTCATGGTTATCCTGTTGTTTATTATGGGGCATTTTAGCAGACTAATGCCTTACCTGTCTGACTACCTTCTGGAACCGTGCATGTATGAGTTTCTCAGGGTGCTGTAACAGAGTGCCATAAACTGCACAGGTTAAGCAACAGAAATGTATCTTCCCACAGTTCTGGAGGCTGGAAGCCTGAGATCTTCGGAAGCTCCCTCTTTGGCTTGTTGACGGCCATCTTCTTCACATGTTCTTCTTTCTGCGTGTATCTGTGACCTAATCTCCTCTTCTGAAAAGACACCAGTTATATTGGATTAGGGTCTACCCTAATGACCTCGCTTTAACTTAGTTATTTCTTTAAAGCCTCTGTCTCCAAACACCATTACTTTCTGAAGCACTGGGGATTAAGACTTCCATATATGAATTTCAGGGGGATACAATTCAGTCCATAACAACCAGCCATGAACTCCTCAATAACAGGTGCTATCTCTCATTCACATGCATCATCAGACTCAGCCCAGCTTGTGGGTCATGGCAGATGTCTCAAGAATGATCTGTGGAGTGAAGATAGTCCAGGAAATTCCAAGCTGAGTAGAGAGGTCTACTGTCTCTGCTCTGTGGAGACCATCTCTGGGGGACCCTTCTCCGGCCTCATTTTCAGTTTGAATCAGATAAGCCAGTCAAATGTTTGAAGGTTGTTGAGATAACAAGAGAGAAAATATTGTTGTGCTAGCTTGGACTCTTGTTCAGGCTCCATATTAGCTGATTGCCCTCTAGCAACTCACTTATCCTCTCTGAGCTTTGAATTTTTCAAATGAAAAGTGAACCATTGGAAAAGAACCAGTGGTTTTCATTCCTCGCTGTCCATTAGAAACTTCCACAGGAGAGCCTTGACACTGATATTTTTTTAAGTTTGCCAGATGATTTAATAGCCAGAGTTTAGTACTGCTAAGACAGACAGAAATGGTGGCCTGTGTCAGCTGGCATGAGGACCGCTCAGTCTTACTACTATTCAGTCAACTCGTGTGAGGGGCAATATTTGTACTGGTTTGGGCAACAATCAGAAGCATTTTAGAAGTTCCCCATCTCTGAGCAGTTTTGAGTACTTAGCAGATGAATAGAAAGGAAGAAGGCCCCCCAAAATATATGCATGGACTCATTCACTGTGCCAGGCTCTGCCTTAGGTGTGTGATCTCAGGAAGTCACCACCACAATCCTGTAAGTGTTCTCCCCGTGTTACAAGTGAGGAGATGTGGACTCAGAGAAAGGACACAACTTGCCTAGTGGTGCAGGTGGTAAGAAGAGGAACTAGAGTTAAGGTCAGGCTCTGGCTGCAGAGCCCATGCTTGCAGCATTATAAGGTGCAGGGTAATGACCGTCATCACGGTGAAGAGTTCTGAAAAGACGTGGTCCCCTAGAGTAGGAAATGGCGGTCCTCTCCAGTATTCTTGTCTGGAGAACCCAAAGGACAGTATGAAAAGGAGAAGAGCAAACTCTGGGAGATAATGGAGGACAGAGGAGCCTGACGTGCTACAATCTCAAATAGTCGATCACGACTGAGTGACTGAACAATAGAAACACGAAGACCATCTGGGACTAGACCCGGGACAGTGACACACGGCAGGTCCTGGACAAAGGGTCATTGAAGGAAGGACATGAAGCAACACGTACTGAAGTGCCTAGGCTGGGTGCTGTTCTGTTTGTACAGTCTCACCTCAGTTGAGTTTGATAGAATTACCAGATTGTACAGAGTTGAAGAGGTTAGCACTTTTTTTTTTTTTTNGATGGGTGTGAGTCTGAGTGAACTCCGGGAGTTGGTGATGGACAGGGAGGCCTGGCGTGCTGTGATTCATGGGGTCACAAAGAGTCAGAGACGACTGAGCAACTGAACTGAACTGAACTGAATAATGTAAGGAACCATTAAAAATAATCATTATTTGTAATCCTCACGACAAACTCATTGAAAGACAAACATTATCATCCCTGCTTTACATACGAAGAAGGTGAGACATGGAAAGAATAAATTACCATCGAAGACCAAGTGAGAAATTATATTATTTTTGGCTGTTGGTACATGACTGAATGACTTTAATTAACATGTCTCAAAATCTACTGACATCAGACCAATGTAGTATCAAAGACTTGAAGAACATTTTCTACAAATAGAAGAGGAAATGTTTACATAGATCTGATAGATATCAGGAAAAACTATATTTAAAATCTAGGAAATAGTCCCCCACCATAACTTTTTTTAGAAGGAGGAAGTGATAGGAAGCAGGGAAAAGAGGATGAAGAGGAGAGCTCATAGAGATCTGAGATGAACTCAGTAAAATAAACTGAAATCCCACTCATTGTATTCTTAAGTCATGATTCAAAAAAGTCAGATGAAAGTAAGAAAGCCAAAGATATCTGATCACAAGGGAGTTTTTAAAACCTGAAATTATGTATGTATCAGTGAAGCAATCCAAGAAAAAGAGCAAGATTTTTAATGACAGAAGATACAGACTACAGTGGCCCCATGTCCTTCTGTCAGACAGTACCCTGACCTGCTTTGTGGTCATCAAAGGCATACAACTGGCCACAGATGGGGCGGGGCTTTCACTAGGAAGGAAGAAGAAGATAAAAATTTCTCCCCAAACCCCACTGGTTCCCTTTCAACAGGTCATATAGAACAGTGAGGCAAGAGTGGGTGTACCCTTTGCCTGGGAGGCCCTCAAGGAAAGATAAAAAAGGATCTAGAAGAAATAATTTTGGATTGAAATTTGTGTTAGGGGACCAAAGAGATGTCAAAAAGTTTCACATTTTGATTTATTAGTTCACTATGGTGGGAAGAAAGAAGGATTCTAGGTGTCAGACAAGCTAAGTATACTCAATTCAAGTACCTGGGTTTACATTGAATCTTCTAGGGAAATTTAAGCATGATCTTGGTGTCATAGAGGGTGGAGTATGCCTAGCAGGGAGCCTCTAGGTCTAGATCCATGACCAATAAGCATAGCATGCTGAAAGTAATGAGATAATAAGAAATAATGTCTCTAGATGTCACTAACAACCTAGCTCAGAGTGAAACTCATAGTGTGCCTGCAAAAATGTTATTTCCAACTTTCTCTCTCATGGATAAGAAAAATTATTACTTGAAATAGATTTAATAACAAGCAGAAAAGAAAATGTGATTTAAATATATTCTTCAGTGATTTAGAAAAGAAACAGTAAACTAGACAGCATTTGGAATGAAAGAAGAAGCTAGCAAGAAGTACACACACACACACACACACACACACATGGCTTTCCTGGTGGCTCAGATGGTAAAGAATCTGCCCACAGTGTGGAAGACCCAGGTTTGATCCCTGGGTTGGGAAGATCGCCTAGAGGAGGAAAAGGCTACCCATTCCAGAATTCTTGCCTAGAAAATCCCAATGGACAGAGGAGCCTGGAGGGCTACACAATCCATGCAGTTAAAAAGAGTGGGACAGGACTAAGCAACTGAGGATGCACAGAGAGAGAGGAAGAGGGAGAGAGATTTATTTTAAGGAATTGGCTCATGTGATCATGGGGGCTAATTAAGTCCAAGCTCTACAGGGTAGGCCATCAGGCTGGAGAACTAGGGAAGAGTTGTAGTTCAAATTTAAAGGTCAACTGCTGGCAGGATTCATTCTTGCTCAGGGTGGGTTCAGTCTTTGTTCCACTAAGGCCTTCAACTGACTGGATGAGGCCCATCTATATTATGGAAGGCAATCTGGTTGACTCAAATCCACCAATTTAAATGTTAATATCACCCCAAAACAGACACCTTTACAGAAATAACCAGAATAATATTTGACCAATATCAGGACAGTATAACCTACCCAGATTAATACATAAAATGAGCCATCACAACTAGTTTATGGAATGAATCTCTTTAGCGCTTTGTAGTTCCCATTGTACATTTATAACCATCATTTTCTTTAATCCACTCAATATGTTATTTTACGGTAGCAAACTGAAGCTGAAATGCTGAGTGACTCTCCAAGCACCCACAATCAGTAAGTGTCTGAATCAAGTGTCCCGACTGTCTCCACTGTGCCGTCCTCACAGGGATGCCAACCTACTCTCCGACTCTAGAGCTGTGCCCTTGCCTGGGGTCAGGCTCCCCTCCAAAAATAATAATCAGAAAAAGAGAGATCAGCTTGAGCTGATCAGCAGACAGAATTTGTCATTGTGGGTGCTGAGGAGCAGGAAGTAGGTGAAGAATATCTTTCATATTCTTCTTTTGTAATATCACCTAGGAGCAATGGTTTTGCTAATGCCTTTACTTTCCTTGGAGAAGGCAATGGCACCCCACTCCAGTACTCTTGCCTGGAAAATCCCATGGATGGAGGAGCCTGGTAGGCTGCAGTCCATGGGGTCAGGAAAAGTCGGACATGACCGAGCAGCCTCACTTTCACTTTTCACTTTCATGCATTGGAGAAGGAAATGGTAACTCACTCTAGTGTTCTTGTCTGGAGAATCCCAGGGATGGCGGAGCTTGGTGGGCTGCCGTCCACGGGGTTGCACAGAGTCAGACACGAGTGAAGTGACTTAGCAGCAGCAGTTACTTTCCTTGTTAGAGAAAATCTTATCTGCCCTGAAACTCTTTTCCTTAAAATCTCCGTCCTTTTAAAAATCAGCCTCATACATGGATCTTTTGTACATCTGTTTCAGTGAATATTTGTTCAGTGCCCCTCCCCTGTCAAGAAAGAAGATGAATTCCCAGTAGAAAAGCCTCAGAAACCAGATACAAAAGTGTACATGCTGTACAATTTCATTTATATGAAGTTCAAGAATAGGTAAAATTAAAATCAGAATAGTGATATGTTTGGGGGGCAGTATTGGCAAGTAAGTAGCACACGGGAGGCTCCCAGAGGCTGGAAATGGTCTGTCTTGATCAAAATGGCTTTTACACAGGTGCATATATTAGGCCAAAAAAAAAAAAAAAAATCATTGGACTGTATATCTGAGACTAGTGAATTTTTATTGTAGGTATATTGCATCTCAGTATTTCTTTAACATGTTATGGCTGAAGAAGAGGGAGAGGGGAACCACTGGGAAGTGCTTGCTTCCTGCAGGGGACTGCTGTCTGGAAGCAAGAGCATGGAAAGGATACACCTTGTGGGCTTTAGTTGCAAAGAAGAAAATAGTCAAGAAACATGAGAGGCAAGCCCACGAGACGAGGGCCTTCTTCTGTTCAGCAAAAATTTGCAAAGCAAAGCCCAACTCCAGGATGGGATGGAGGGAAGAAAGGAAATTAGGAAATTTTCCTTAACATAAGGAAACCACAAATATACTGTTTCCTGAACATCCTGGGGAGGGGGTGGATGCCAAACCCCCATATTTTCATGGGAGATTTATGAGTCAAAAAGTGAAGGGAAACATGACCTAGTGTATAGCTAGTTTTAGAAAAGTTAAACCACTTTTTACCCTAAAGCATGATTTCTAAAATCCAGAGCCCACGTGTGCATGAGGAGATCTGTCTCCTGCAGGAACCTTAAGGAAATGTTACCTGGTCTAGTGGGTGGAGCAAAGCAGCTGCCTAACTGTTGGATATGGTGAAACCTCCTGTGTGAGTCCTTGACCTCCGAGCCCTTTCCAGGGTAGCGCACCCTTCTATTGACATCCAGGAATAAAAGAGTAAAAGGAAGACAACACTCTCTTCCTGGCCCCTGCCCTGACTCCCATCCCTGAGATTGTTCTGAGACAAAGGAAAGGTTGCTGCAAGGATGGATTTCTGGGTGGTTTCTAAGAGTTGTTTGGAATTTGGTGAAAGAATTGTTACAAATGGAATCATCTTGGATTTTATACTCACATGCTAAATTGCAGCAGAGACCCAGGGCTCTATCCACTCCAGAGGATGCCTGCTGAGCTTGACTCCCTGGAAGCAGAGGGGACCAGCCAAGATCAGCATGGCCCACAGCCCAACACTTGCCTTGATTGGGCTCTGCTGCTCAACCAAGTGTGGAGGGGCCTGACTGTGACCCCTGAGGGGGAAACAATTCTAAGAATGACACATATGGTTTTTGGAGAAACACTCTCTGGACCACTGGGGCCACCATCTTATGGGCCTAACAGGGACCTCATTGCACTTTTCATGAGAAGTGTTTATAGGGCTGCATCCATCCTGGTCAGATTCCTGGATGCTAAATGTTCCTGGTTTAGGTAAGAAACGTGCCAACCTCCAACCATCCTCCAACCACCACTGCTACCGTGGGGACAGCGGCTGTATCTCCAAAGACGCCTGAATGTAGGAGGAGCCTAGTGATCTGAACCAGCAGGCCTCTACCGGGTTAAACTAGAAGTTCTCTTCCAGAATATTCTCTTCCCCTTTTATTCACTCCTCTCTCCAATCTCTCTCTCTCTCTGTGCCTCTTTTTCTCATAGCACTTATTTCCTCTTCTCCTCTAAACTAACTGAATGTGGACATTTTAGCTGAGGTCTTCTTTAAAATATGGAAGTTAATTTCTAGGAAAAACTGGGGAAAATCCTTGTGACTGTAAAACATTGAAACAGGAGACATGAACATCCGAGCTCATGTGACGTGCATCCTAACATCATTTCAGTTGTTATTTCAGTCCAGCAGTTACCTCCTGACTCTGCCCAGCACCACGTGGAATGCTTCAGAAGATCAGAGTAGAATGGGGAGAAACGACAGTGGGTGAAACTCTGCTAACAGCCAATATTTATTGAGCATTCTTGGTGTCAAGATAGGTGAAAAGCTTTTTTGTATGTATTAGCTCATTTAATCCTCTCAAAACCTTATGAGGAGAGTCCTGTTGGTCCTTTATTACAGAAGAGAAAACTGAGGCTTAGATAACTTGACAGAACGGATGGGCTGATTAGTGGGGGCAGCTGTCTAATCCCACGGCACTAATGTACTGCCAGACCCTTCATTTATATGATCTTACTCTATCAGCACAATGAACTTGCAAATGGGTTATGTTATCCCTATTTCAGAGATGATAAAACCAATTCAGAAAGGTTGAGTGACTTACCTAGCGTCACACAGCTGATCAACAACAACAAAAAAATGAACCCAAGTTTGTCTGTCTCCTGAGTGTATCTTTCCACCAAACCACATGGTCACAGCCTTCAAAATTAAGGAGTTCTTAATTTGCTAAGAGTGTTAAGACACACAAACAGCTATGATGTCTTTAGAAAAACAAGGTGTGGAGGAAGAAAGGCCACCTCTGGTTGAGGAGCCAGGAGAGACCTCCAGGGGAAGGAAGTATTGAGTAGGGTTGCGATGCATTGAAAAATTTAGTCCACCAAAGGCTCCGTATCTCGGGGTGGACATCACTCCACTCCCTGTTAGCCTAATTGCCATGGAGCCACCCCAGATTTTATTTTTCTTGGTTCAACTCTTTCTTCTGGTGGAAATCTTCAGCAGAAGGATATCCAAATAGAAAAAAATTGAAGGATGAATACGGAATGGGAATTGTTTTCTAAGAATATTAAAATAGTGGCTTTCATACCATAAGAAAGCAAAAATAAAACCTTTTCTTTACTAATTGTGACAGACAGTGATGACGACTTTGAGCTGTGATGGCACTGATCATCCAAACACACTCTGCTCCATGGAGTGAGTCTCATCATCAATAAAGAGATCGCCTCCTCTGCCCTAATTACTATCCTGGGATGGGGGAAAGGCTGCCAGGGCAGCCAGCATGGGTCTCTGCAAACAGGTCACTAAATCTTAGAGAGAAGATGAAGGAAAGACTTCCTAGGTCCTCTTCCTCTGAGCTGCTTTCTTTGTCCCCCAGAAAGAGCACATCTGTGTGAAGTGCCTGCTCGGGACCAGCATCTGTGCGGGGCTGAGAGGCATGGTGCCCCAGTGGGAAGGACGCAGAGGTGCTTGTATGCCAGAAACAGCCTCCAAATCTGTGCTCGCCATGAGATCCTCCTGCCCCACTGCACAATGTGTAGCTTACGTAACTCACATTTGAGCAACAGAGAATCTTGTTCCCAATCAAAGGTTTCACAACTGCATAATTGATTTCCAGCCTCTCACATGCACCCAGTCTAACTGCCAGAGAGTGGAGAAGAAACCAGGTCAACTTCAAGAATTTGAGAGAACAATAATCGCTTCTTGAGAACACACTCAATGGGCCAGGTCCTTTGACTCGCATCCAGGACTCTTGGCAAAGTGGAGAATGGGAATCCGGAATATCTTCACAGACAGATGCTTGAGCTTGGTTTTAAAGGATGGATAGGGAGGGTACCGGCAAGCGGAGGCACAGCTGCTTCCCTCAAGCAGAGTGGAAACCTGTGCAAAGGCACCAGGGTGTGAAGCTGTATGCGGAATTCACGAAACTGTGGTAGTTGGCATAACTAAGCCCTGTGTGTGTTACTCGCTCAGGCACGTCCACCTCTTTGTGACCCCATGGGCGGTAGCCCGCCAGGCTCGGGTGTCTGTGGGATTCTCCAGTCAAGAATAATGGAGTGGGTAGCCATTCCCTTGTCTACGGGATCTTCCTGACCCAGGAATCGAATCTAGGTCTCCTGCATTGTCGGCAGATTCTTCACAGGCTTGTTTGCAGGCCTCATCTCTGTGCTGTTGTCTCTGTGGCTATTACTTGAAAGAAAGTCACAATCCTTGGATCTGCTCCTGATGAGGTTGGGGACTTATTTACACATCTTTTCCAGTGATTGGAAGTCATCCTGGAGCCTTTGAAGTATGTTACCATTGCTACTGCAATACCTCAGCCCCAAAGGCACCACATGGGGTCTGTCATCAGAGCTGGAGTTTCATCATCAATAACAATGAACATAATCAATAATAATTAATGTGTGAACCAGCCCTTTTCACATACAGTACTTCCCTTATCACCTATAACATCAACCTTAGGTAGGTATGACTAATAAGAGCTCCAGTTTACAAATGAGGAAATTCAGCCTCAAAGAGATTATAGAAACTGCACAACATCATATAGGCAGTGACTGACAAGGCAGAGATTTCAGGGCCAGCTTTTTATGAGTCCAGAGCTCTTGGGTTTTTTCAACGTGGTTGCTATTAAAGTGTTCTGAGGCACCACAAACTAACACCCTTCAGTCCTAGGCCTGGTGCTGCTAAATGTTCCTTAGTTTGACGGTCCTTATATTCAAGTTCAGCTGCTCATCTCAAGGTGGGAGAAAAGTTCAGTAACGTTGTGTACACATTGACCAGGCATCCAGCCACATACAGGCCAAGTATCCTGAACCCCTGAATACCCAAAGCAACCTCTCAGAGATGCACTTATCTCTGAGAGGGGCTGTTGTGTTTTCTCGTTCGTTTGTTTCTGTGCCTGCTGCTTGGAAGACATTCAGTGTATATTAGCTGAACAGTAATGAGCGTCTCTATCCCCATTTTCTTAAAGAAGGAGCCTGGGACTCAGGGGAGCTGGGCAACATCCTTGGTATTATAAAGCCTCTGAGAGGTGGCGCAGTAGCTCAGACAAAGGCTGCCTGTGGACAAAGATCCCACTCTTTGCCATTTGCCAAGAGTCAAAAACGCAGCCTTTCTAGCTACCAACATTTTCTTTCTCTGAACTAAAGCAAGCTAATGAACGCGCCCTTGCGCTGTGCAGCTTGGAAGTCAAATGTGTGTATGTGTCCTCTTATTAATGCTTGTGTTTGGGGTGTGGTAGGGAGGCTTATAAAGGATATAGCAGTCTTGTTTTGTTTTGTTACAGCAATCTTTTTTAAACTTCATTTGGTTATAGTTGGAAGACCTTACGCTTCTGGGAATTTACTGCTAGGAACATTTCTAGGGGCCTGGTCCTTTTGCTCACTTCTAGATAATTTTACTCAGCTTTTCATCCTCACTGGCATACTTAGAGTTAACTGAGACTCTCTCCCTTAAATTTCCAAGAAATGGCTTTTTCCTACTAGACAATAAGCAATGTTAATACCTTAGTGTATATGAGACTCAGCTCACTGGTATTGTCATGTGAAAAACACAGATTTTACCGTGGTGATGAGTCTTTCATCCTTGGGGGAAAAGTTGGGGGTGTACTATCTCTGTCCCAGAGGCAGCAGACATCTATGATTAACTATACAAAAGTGCCAGTTTGATGATAAAAACTGTACTTAGCATGGACTCTTCTGCTGTAGCAGGAGTCTGGGGGGTATAGCTCTTGAGTTTTTTTTTTTTTAATGGAAGCTTTTGTTAACATCAGCTATCTAATTAACTTAGGTTTTCGACTACTGAGGTGCTGTGTCCTCAGGAAAGATGTTTATCAAAATAGTTTCAACTGGGATAATTACCTTAAACCTACAATGGAAGAAAGAATTAAAATTTTCTTCTTAAAAAAAGAAAAGCCAGTGTATTGAATAATGTGGAAGCATGTTGTTGTGGGATTTATGCAGTTGAGGCTACATCAACTTACTCACCAACATAATTACTGTATCCAGAGTTTATCTCGGAAATTGCCTTCCAGAATAAGGAAAACACAGCATCTGTGCCCACATGGCTGATCTGGCTCCCCCTGAGGATGAAAGCTCCAGCTGCTCTGTAGTTATAATCAAACTGACTACCCCCACCCTCCTGCGGCTCATCCGTCACTCGGTAATAGCAGAGTTGCTGGCTGCTGATCTCTGGAGTGGTGTTTAAAACACCAGATGCTTCAACTACCATCTACGTGCACGAGGACTCCCAAGTGTGTGTCTTCAACCGGAGTCTTCCTCTTCCACCCCCTAGACTCCAAGTCAAGCTCTTCAGCTGCCTTTTGGACACCCGGACTTCCCACCAGCCTCTCCAAGGCATTATCTCTAAAACCAAACTCACCCTCTTCCCCTCTCTGCTACTGCTGCTAACTCACTTCAGTCGTGACTGACTCTTTGCAACCCCAGAGATGGCAGCCCACCAGGCTCCCCCGTCCCTGGGATTCTCCAGGCAAGAATATTGGAGTGGGTTGCCATTTCCTTCTCCAATGCATGAAAGTGAAAAGTGGAAGTGAAATCGCTCAGTCGTGTCCGACTTCTAGTGACCCCATGGACTGCAGCCCACCAGGTTCCTCCATCCATGGGATTTTCCAGGCAAGAGTACTGGAGTTGGGTGCTGTTGCCTTCTCCATTTCCCCTCTCTACCTCCCACCGTAAATGGATTCCTTTGCTCAGATTCCTTGCCGTCCTCATCCTGACAATCACTTACAACCCTAATTTTAAGAGTTAACATTATTATTTTTTAGTAGACTTTATATTTGAAAATAATTTTAGAATCATAGAAAAATTGAGACAATAGTACAGACAGTTCCTATTTATCCCATGTGTGCTAAGTAGATTCTGTTGTGTCTGACTCTTTTGCGACCCCATGGACTGTAGCCCATCAGGCTTCTCTGTCCATGGGATTCTCCAGACAAGAATACTGGAGTGGGTAGCCATTTCCTTCTCCAGGGGATCTTCCTGGCCCAAGGATCGAACCCACGTCTCTTAGGTCACCACCATGGTCAGTTTCCGTTATTAAAATCTTTTTATTATACACTTAGCATTGACTCTTCTGCTATAGCAGGAGTCTAGGGGGTATAGCTCTTGAAGGTTTTTTTTTTTTTTTTTTTTTTAAATGGAAACTTTCGTTAACATCAGCTATCTAATTAACTTAGGTTTTCAACTACTGAGGTGCTGTGTCCTCAAGAAAGATATTTATCAAAATCGTGTGTGTAAGGTGTCTTTGTTATGACTAAGTAACTAATACTGCCACATAATTATTAACTGAAGTCCATATTTTACTCACATTTCCCTAGGTTTTATATAATATCCCTTTTCTATCCCAGGACCACATGTAAGATACCACAAATATTTAACCATTATGCCTCCTTAGTTCCTCTTGGCTGTGACTACCCCAACAGGCTTTCCTTGTTATTGATGATCTGATCATTTAGAGGAGTGCTATTCAGGTATATTCTAGAATATCTTTCTTTTGGAATTTATTGAAGTTTTCTCATGACTAAACGGGAGTGTAAGTTATTAGGAGGAAGACTACAGAAGTTAGATAGTGTTGTTAAGAGACTTAAGCATTGTTTAGACATTGGAGAGGGTCGGTCACTGCCTTCATTTGATAGAGGAAAGGCTAATACTAGCTCATAGATTGCACTTCTTTATCAAAGTGAATCATAATTATTCATTTTCCTCCTTCTCTTAATTTCTAAACTCTTTGAGAGTAGAGACTGTACCTGATTCATACCTGTATCGCCAGGATCTAACACTGGGTATGAAGCCAAGTCAGGGCTTGATGATGTTGGAAGCTTTGTTTGTTTCCTTATCTGTAAAGTAGGATGGTAGAACTTACTTCATAGGAATTTGATGATTAAATTAAAATATTAAAATCATTCACTTGGACAAGACACACTAACAATAGTTCAGATTGAAAGAAACATAAGGCACGGCTCCTGCTCTCAAGATCTTAAAAACTGACTGTCAGATAACAATACAGGGTAGCATTTGGCAAGGAGCCAAGCAAGGGCCATGTCAGTGTGGGAAGTTCTGAGAAGGGACTATGTCTCTATGGGCTGTGTTATGATAAAGTCTGGGATGTGGGCATTGGATGATGGGTCAAATTTGGATATACAAAGAGAAAGGAGGCAAAGGCGTGAGCAAGGATCTGGAAAGAGTGAGTATACAGAAATTCAGCGCCTGAGAGAAGTCCAGCCTGCAGGATTTATATGCAAAAGAGTAGAAGGGGGCTTTGTAGAGAGATTTGAGATAGAGCAAGAGAAGAGAGTGGGGATGGCATGAAGTCTGGCCTAAAGGGTAACAGAGAGCCACTTATATTTTCGAGCAAGGGAGTAACAGGATAGAGATGAAATTTCCAGGAGGCAGTATGCTTGCAGTGGGCATGACTAGCCAGAAACAGAAAGACTAGTGGTGGAAAGACTAGCGAGCCAGTTCATTCATTCATTTATCAAGTCATTGACCATATGTACACTCAGCAAATGTTTACGGGATTCCTATCAAAACTCTGGTCATATAAAAGATATGATCCTTGTCCCCTGCCTTCAGTGGGCTCACAGACTCAAATGAGAGAGATTAAAAGAAGCTTCTGCTATAAGTCAGACTAAATCATAGTGAAACTGGAGAGAAAAGAAAGAAATAAAATGTGGGAGCTGCCAGAGAGATAGATAATAGCTAGATAAAGCTATCTATTATATAAACAATTGAAAGGGAATTCCCGGGTGGTCCAGTGGTTAGGACTCTGTGCTCTCACTGCCAAGGGTGTAGGTTCAATCTCTAGTTGGGGAACTAACATCCTGCAAGCCATGTGGGACGGCCAGAAATAAAAAACAAATTGACAACCATAGCAACAACAAAAACGCAGATGAAGGAAGTCATGGATCAAGAATTAGGAAGCAAACCTAATTCAGGCATGTTCTAAAAAGACAATACTTTACCAATAACGTCAAATACTACTGGTACAAGACAGAAAACTTACCAGGAACAATGGCAACTAACAACAACAAAAATCACACCTTTAAATAGCTACTATGTCCCAGACCTTGATACCATTCTAAGGTGTTCCTGTACATTGTCTCATTTTTCTTTATGCCTAACATAACAGGATAGCACTTCTCAATAAGTGACTCATGTTCTAGGCCAAACTCGAGTGCTCTTAGGAATTCGGATGGATGTTTGGATAGTATAGCTGGTGCTGGAATGTTAGAAATGGGGTTTGCAGGCTGATAGAGTAGGAGTTTCTTTCTTCAGTTCACACTCTTTGGGTTAAATTGTTGGTTCACTCCTAGTCAGTAAAATCCTGTCTGATAAGATGCCTTCCCTTTGTCCTGTATGAGAACGCATTTCTTACTCATGAGGGGTTGGGTGGAGCCCAGAATGTTCTTCGGTCCAACCTCTCTGGCAAATAGAACCTCTGGACCTTCGGGAGATTGGTCACTGCTCTGCTAACGCACTCATGTTCTAAAGTACATTACAGAGTAGAGGGTGTGTTCTGTCCTGGACAAAGCAGGGGCTGGATTCAGACAGAGAGGCTTGTGGGAGGTGGGGCTTGGGGGGAGGAGTGGGCTGTACTTCCAAGAAGAGTTGCCAGTGCCAATGAATTTGTTCTTATTTCTCTCTATGGCGTTTCCCTGGTGGTTCAGTGGCAAAGGATCTGCCTGCAATGCAAGAGAGGTGGGTTCAATCCCTGGGTTGCGGAGCTCCCCTGGAGAAAGAAATGGCAAGCCACTCCAGTATTCTTGCCTGGGAAATCCNCCGGACAAAGCAGGGGCTGGATTCAGACAGAGAGGCTTGTGGGAGGTGGGGGTTGGGGGGAGGAGTGGACTGTACTTCCAAGAAGAGTTGCCAGTGCCAATGAATTTGTTCTTATTTCTCTCTATGGCATTTCCCTGGTGGTTCAGTGGCAAAGGATCTGCCTGCAATGCAAGAGAGGTGGGTTCAGTCCCTGGGTTGCGGAGCTCCCCTGGAGAAAGAAATGGCAAGCCACTCCAGTATTCTTGCCTGGGAAATCCCATGGACAGAGGAGCCTAGTGGGCTACAGTCCATGGGGTCGCAAAAGAGTTAGACACGACTGAGTGAATAAATCACCATCACCATGACATTACAGAACTGCTTTATATTCAGCCAAAGACTGACCACAGTTTCGAAAACTGGAGATTAATGCTCAGTGACTTTCAGTTTGGGAAACCAAGTCTGTCTCAGATGCAAGGGGAAAGGTTGTATTAGGAAAGACTGCTACTATTGTTGCACGTTCAGCTTAGGCTAGGACTCACTAACTTGTTCTGTAAGTTGCATGTAATGGCTTTCCACATATCTTTGAGTTTGTGAGCTGCCCACCCAACGAATGTCTAAAGAGAGAGTTTTCAGATGTACAATGGGGTATAGTGTAAAGTTACAGAATACTACTGAGGAAAAAAACAAAAAAGCAAATAAATTTAAATACATAATTTGTAGGGACTTCCTTGGTGGTCCAGGGGCTAAGACTCTGCACTCCCAATGCAGGAGGCCCAGGGTTTGATCCCTGGTCAGGGAACTAGATCCTATTTGCCCCCACTAAGAGTTCACATGCTACATGAAAAGATTCCTAATGCCACAACGGAGACCCAGTGCAGCCAATTGAATAAATAATAAACCACAAACTTTAAAACAGAGGGCAGAAATTCTGATGCTAAAATAAACCTTAGCAAACAAGCCTACATCCTGCTTGTAGTGTCTCCTCTAATAAACAGACAGGCCTCCGATGCCCTCTGAGTCACAAACTCAGTGCTAAANAGACTCTGCGCTCCCAATGCAGGAGGCCCAGGGTTTGATCCCTGGTCAGGGAACTAGATCCTATTTGCCCCCACTAAGAGTTCACATGCTACATGAAAAGATTCCTAATGCCACAACGGAGACCCAGTGCAGCCAATTGAATAAATAATAAACCACAAACTTTAAAACAGAGGGCAGAAATTCTGATGCTAAAATAAACCTTAGCAAACAAGCCTACATCCTGCTTGTAGTGTCTCCTCTAATAAACAGACAGGCCTCCGATGCCCTCTGAGTCACAAACTCAGTGCTAAACACTTCTTGCCCTAATGTTCGTTCCCCGTCTGAAAGACATGGAACATAGCACAGGTATTTATTAGAGGGAAGACTTCATCCATAGTCACTCATGAAAAGGATCCAGGACTCAAACTTGGTTCTATCTACTACCAATTTCTTCCTCTCATGAAAAGGATCCAGGAGTCAAACTTGGTTCTATCTACTACCAATTTCTTCCTATCCATATGATGGCCTTCTATAATCTAACGACCCTATGACATCAAAAGTGAAAGTGATAGTCACTCAGTCATGTTCGACTCTTTGCAATCCCATGGACTGTAGTCTGCCAGGCTTCTCTGTCCATGAAATTCTCCAGGCAAGAGTACTGGAGTGGGTAGCCATGCCCTTCTCCAGGGGATCTTTCCAATCCAGGGATCAAACCTGGGTCTCTCACATGGCAAGCAGATTCTTTACCATCAGGGACACATAATCAGTCAAAAGTCACAGGCAAAACATCAGTTTCCTTCAGAAAGCATGAACCAGTCTGGAAGAAAGAAGTAGAACACCAATTGCGGTAATAAAGAAGTAGGCGGTGAGAATCAACATTAGTGGGTAGCTTGGTTGGGATGAAGGCAGAAGACTAGTCACATACAGCAGAGGTCCCCAAGTGCTGGGATCTAATAAATGTACCATAACTGTAATGTGGTTGAATCATCTGGAAACCATCCCCCACCCCCAGTCCACGGAAAAATTGTCTTCTGTGAAAACAGTCCCCAGTGCCAAAGTCTTAGAGTTGTTTTCCTTGTACTTTCAAAGGCCTTTTTGCTCATCCCCATGAGTTTCCTATAACTACATCCTCTTGTTCATCATATTTCAAAGTCATATATCTTNATCATCTGGAAACCATCCCCCACCCCCAGTCCACGGAAAAATTGTCTTCTGTGAAAACAGTCCCCAGTGCCAAAGTCTTAGAGTTGTTTTCCTTGTACTTTCAAAGGCCTTTTTGCTCATCCCCATGAGTTTCCTATAACTACATCCTCTTGTTCATCATATTTCAAAGTCATATATCTTTAAAAGAGTATCAGTTCAGTTCAGTCGCTCAGTTGTGTCCAGCTTTTTGTGACCTCGTGAACTGCAGTACACCAGGCTTCCCTGTCCATCACCAACTCCCGGAGTTTAGCAAGCTCATGTCCATTGAGTCAGTGATGCCATCCAACCATCTCATCCTCTGTCGTCCCCTTCTCCTCCC